>PISX010024494.1:0-27932 GCA_004024625.1 Mellivora capensis
AAAACCTAGTGAATAAGGCTGGAAGCACAAACACAATTCCTGTTGAAACCGGCTAGATCCTGTATTGCCCTACGAACCCCCCCAGCCCCTTCCCCTGGGTGGGCTTGCAGTTTTGAAGGCCCTGACCTGCTGCAGCCTTGTCTGCAGAGCAAAGCAAAAAAGCTGTTGTTCCTTTTTATCCCCAACTCTGTCTTCACATTATATTTTGGGCCTGAAGCATGAATGTCAGTTTTCAACAACAGAATGAATGTTGGGAGAGGAATCCATCTTTCTTCATCTGTTCTCAAGTCTTTGGCCGGTCTAATAATTAAACTGATGTAAGGCAGATTCACAAGAGAAAAATAATAATAATTTCTTAATTAGAGAAACCTCAAAGATACGAGGCTCAAAGACAGGGAATTGATGCTTCATGCTGCTGTGACTTAAGCAGGGGGTAGGTATTTAGAATTTCAGAAAGGGTAAGCATATTCACAGGAAAAAGGAATGAGCAAATGTTTATCAAACAACAGTTTGCCACACCAGGTAGGCAACTCTTTATAATACAAAAAGTTAAAGTCTGATATTAGCTATATTACTGATAGAGTTCCACCATCTAATTTATTCTTGGTATACAATCAACCTCACAAAAGAAGGAAATCTTTCCACTTGTAGCAACACAATAAACCTAGAGGACCTCTTTTTAAGTTACAGAAGCCCTGCCAGTGCCCCTTTGCCCAACTTAGCAGTCTTTAAATTTTAGCATGCACCTTTAGCCCCACTGATAAACCCAACCTCTTTGTATATCTAGAGATCGTGCCTTGTTTCCTAGAAAGACTTGGATCGGAACCCTCTTGCACAACCTCTCCTGGGGCACCAATACACAATCTCCAGCACCTCAGTAATGTCTGTGGTTACAGACAAGCACGAAGTGTTACAGATTACCGCACTCCTCTTTTACAGATTACTGGCCTCGAGTTCCTTTTCAACGCTTTGGACCAGGCTGAAACTGTGGAGTTGATTTTTGGACAAGACTCCACCTTCTTCCCAAGTGGCTGTCCTCCTGAATAAAGCTCACATTTTTTCCCAGTCAAAACTGTGTCTTGAGTGTTAGTTTTTGGAACAACTCACAGCCAATCTTTTTTTTTTTTGGTAACAAAATTGTGTTATCATTCAGTACATCCGGTGGGAAAGAATTCTTGAGATGTTTAAGATGAAACTTAATAAGTTTATTCAAGTAGCAGGGGACAAGATCCCTGGGCAGAAAGAGCTGCACTATGGTTGCAAAGAGCTGGTGGCTATATGCTTAGTGGTCAGAGGGAAGGGTCATGCAGGAAGTATTAGATCATAAATGTTTCTTCGAATTTCTACTCATAACTACTTTAGCAAAATTTCTCTGGTGCTTGTCATTCAGTTCAATATTAATTATGGATGAGATGCACAGGCAGTCAGGAGACCCTTTAAGAATGTAGCAATCAGCTACATTTGATTCTTATCAAAACTATGCAGGCTATAGGTCAACCTTCTAGGTTAAAGGTCAACATTTTTCTGTTTCTGTGCCTTAGCATTTCACACCCAACCAATTTTCTGTCCTTAAATATTTAAGGTTGTTGAAGGGTGAAGGGCTCGTATTCTATAACTTTTTCAAGGTGACACGGTTGTAGAGATGTCCCTACCCATGCATTGAAATTGGTCCCTGTCTGTCCCCAGGTGTAACTATTACAGAAGCCATTATTGTAGAGTCCAGAGGGGACATTGCGGTGAATTCGCTTTGAGTAGTCGGTATGATCTGTTGGCTGGGTAGAGGAGTCAGGAACTGCTTACACATATTTCAACAATAGGACAGAAAATAGCAAAAGAGAAAATACATTAGAATATTATTATAATGAAAAATCAGAAGAGCAACGGAACAGAGAACAATGTAAAGAGAGAGACAAGTCACAAAACAGACTCTTAAGGATAGAAAAAAAAATGATAGTTGCCAGAGGGAAGGGGGGTGGGGTGAAGGGTTAAACACATGACTAAGGACTGCATGTGATAACCACTGAGTAATGTATGAAATTGTTTAACCACTGTATTGCACAGCTGAAACTAACATAACATTTTATGTTAACTGGAATTAAAATAAATCTTAAGTCAAAAACAAAGAAAAAGTGGTGGCAATCCATTAAAATACTGATATATTGGCGCCTGGGTGGCTCCACTGGTTAAGCGACTGCCTTAAGTCATTGATCCTGGAGTCTCGGAATCAAGTCCCTGCATCCAGCTCCCAGCTCAGCGGAAAATCTGTTTCTCCCTCTGACCTTCCCTTTCTTGTGCTCTCTTCCTCTGGTTCTCTCCCTCTCAAATAAATAAATAAAATCTTTTTAAAAAAAATTCTCATGTATCTTCACAATAGCAATAGACAGATATACAGAATATTAGTTGATATGACTGAAATGAAGAAGCCTTCCCAGATATCTGTAGAGGATAGCCAATGCTTTGCTAACAGGACATATGATTGTACATCAACATTTCTTAATAATTACTCCTGGTCTGAAAATTATTGAAATTATGACTCTTAGGACATTATATCAGAAAGCGAATGCTTCTTGAATGCTTATAATCAACTGTATACTTTCAACAAGATTTCAACAAAATACTGTATATTTTCAACAAGAAATATACAGTAGATTTGAAATGCATAATACAGTCTATAATGATCTTAATACATTTTAATGATAGAATCTTTTTTTTTTTTAAGAGATTTTATTTATTTGACAGAGAGAGAGAGACAGCGAGAGAGGGAGGGGACACAAGCAGGCAGAGTAGGACAGGAAGAAGCAGGCTTCCCGCCAAGCAAAGAGACTCATGTGGAGCTCGATCCTAGCACCCTGGGATCATGACCTGAGCCGAAGGCAGACGCTTAACGACTGGACCACCCAGGCGCCCCATAGAACATACTGGTTTTTAATGTGTTAATACTGATAGGTAGTGAATGATGTATTATCCTGCCATCAATATTAACCTATTAACCTACCTCACCTTAATTAAGAATGTAGACAACAGGGGCGCCTGGATGGCTCAGTGGGTTGAGCCTCTGCCTTCCACTCGGGTCATGATATCAGGGTCTTGGGATCAGGCCCTGCATCGGGCTCTCTGCTCAGCGGGGAACCTGCTCCCCCCACCCCCGCCTGCCTCTCTGCCTACTTGTGATCTCTCGCTCTGTCAAATAAATAAATAAAATCTTAAAAAAAAAAGAATGTAGACAACCTATAGTATCTACCACCCATTTGAGAACGGTGATGTAATAGAACTAGTAATCCATTTTCTCAGTGGCCTCAGACTTTAAAAAACATGTGGTTATATTTCCAACAGTATGTTGCATTGTTTTCTCCCCCTTTGAACTCCTGGGACATCAACCTGGATATATTACAGATTATATAGGGACTGTTGACAGTTGAGACGAACTCCTCCATGATGGTGCTACTTGGCATCCATGTGGTGTGGTCAGTTGGGTTACAGAGGACTTGAACTCACACCAGCCCTTCTCACTAGCGTGTTCTCTAAACAACACCCTGCAGAGTCACATGTTAATATATCATCTTAGAGGGCACTTCAACCACTGCCCTTGTGAACAAGCACTTCCCATGGCGCTCTAGGCATTCCCCTTGTGCACACTTTAGAGAAGATCCCCACAGAGTTTACCTAAACCTGTTTTAGTTTCAATAGGACAACCTGGACTTACCCAGGAACTCCAAAGCACTCACCCACGGATCCGAATACAGAATTGAGCCCCATGTGAAAACCCAATTCATCTTTAAAGATGGATTCCGTCGGGGCGCCTGGGTGGCTCAGTGGGTTAAGCCGCTGCCTTCGGCTCAGGTCATGATCTCAGGGTCCTGGGATCGAGTCCCACATCGGGTTCTCTGCTCAGCAGGGAGCCTGCTTTCTCCTCTCTCTCTCTCTCTGCCTGCCTCTCTGCCTATTTGTGATCTCTGTCAAATAAATAAATAAAATATTAAAAAAAAAAAAAAAAAAAAAAAGATGGATTCCGTCAAGAACCTAAAGGGTCCTGGGAGTAGATTCCCCACTAGAGGCTGCAGAGAAAATCCCATGCCTCAGGAAACCTTGATTTTGACCGTTTAAGACTCTAAACAGAAGCTCAGCAAACCCACTGAAAGTCAGACATATAAGTAGCAGAGTATTTTTTTTAACTCCTAAATATGTGGAAATTGGTTACAGGAAAGTTGGAAAACATCTACACAAAGGCAAAACATTAAATATTTATTCATTTTTATTTTAAACAAATTAAAGTAAAAGTCCCCATTCATTGCCCCCCAGTCAGTAAGACCTGGAAGTTCAGATGTACTGCTCACCAGTGTGAGGTGTATCCTCGTCCTTGTGCAGTTTCAGAGGGCACGTGAAGTTCCGTTTGAAATTGTCTAACACACATGCAAACTAAAATATTTTGCACTAGCTTTAATGTTTACAGAAATATTGTCAGATCAAACTCACTGTCAAGCAAATTGCTTTCCTCAACCAATGCTGTATATGTAAAGGTGGTGTTTTCCCACCAGTAGAAATAGATTTGCTGCAGTCCTAAAACACCATATCTGGTGGTAATTGTCAATACTACACCCTTGCTGAAACACCTCCTTTTTTATACATTTAGATACTTAAATGGATCACTCTCCTGCTATCACACACGTCATGAAATGTGGATCTTTGATTTATACACGTGTGCCTTAACTGGGGGGTTCCTGGATTGAGACTGTTGCACCATCATGATTGCCTTTTTACAATGAGTGGACAATTGCTGAACTACCCTTGCAAATGGATAAAACAAAAAAGGCAGAAAAATCAGTAATATCCTATCAACTGTGTTTCCACTGTTAAAGAAACTAAACAGGGAAGCCATTGACTCAGGTGGCTCTAATGCCTTGGTAGCCTCTATAAGCAAATCACAACATAATTCACAGTCTCTGCATAGGAATGGTTAAAAAAAAAAAAAAAAAAAAATGAGGGGCGCCTGGCTGGCTCAGTGGGTTAAAGCCTCTGCCTTCCCCTCAGGTCATGATCCCAGGGTCCTGGGATCAAGCCCAGCATGGGCTCTCTGCTCAGCAGGGAGCCTGCTTCCTCCTTTCTCTCTGCCTGCCTCTCTGCCTACTTGTGATCTCTGTCTGTCAAATAAATAAAATCTTTAAAAAAAAATGAACTTAAGAACAAAGAATTACAGTAAACTAGGGTTTCCAAAAATAAGGCAACTACTAAGGCATACCCAAACACTGTCCTTGCTTTGCTTCCATATCCTCTCAATAAAAACCTCACTAGTAGCTCCTACAGGTGGGACATCCCTAACTAATCTTTTTGTTAAAGATAGATTGATTTTTCCGTTTTTATTTATTTTTTATATATTCATATTTTTATTTATATTTTCTTCACTCACGTAAGAGGGGACTGGAAGAGGACAGTGAGAGGGACTCTCGAGCAGACGACCGGCAGGGCTCTGCCAGAAGCCCAAGGCCACTCTTGATCTCACCACCCTGAGAGCAGGACCTGAGCCAAAACCGAGTGGGAGACTTAACCAACTCAGCCATCCCGGTTCCCAGCGCCTAACAAAGAGTAGACAAATTACATTGTCAGTTTAACACCTGAAAATTTCAAGGTACATTACTTCATCTTTTCAGATCACAGTAGCACCTGTGGTTTTGACCAGTTTCTCAAGCGGCCTAAGCCCCTTGCCCGCGTTTCAAGTGGGCAGCCCATTCAGCGCGACAAGTTTCCCCGCCCCACTCTGCCACTTTGGCACATGCGCGCAACACACCAACGGGATCCTGCCCTCACTTCCCCAGACTTCACCCTCGGGAAGGGCGTCCCTCAGCGCCTGCGCAGATAGAGCTGCCAAACAAGTGCTGCGCACGCGCACACAGGACTTGCGGCGCACGCAGCCTCCCTCTGGCGGAAACCCGCAGTCGTTCCGTCCTTCCCTCACCGGCTGGGCTCTTCAAGCACCACGCCCGAATCCCAAGTCAACCAGGCCCACACACCTCAGTTCACGGCTCAGGCAAGCTAGGACCAAAGTCTATGGCCCCACCAGTCCTCCTCCTGGCTGTTATCATTACACCGAGAACGCTCGACGCCCTCTCCCTTCCCTGTGGCCCAAACTTCGCACATGCGCACATGGAGAACGCGGTGAGCCCCCCGAGATCCGCAGTGCAGAGGGACCCAGAGCAGCGGGGATAAGGAACTGGACACCGGGGATCACCCGGGGCAACGGGAACTCACGAAGCTCCCCCACTGCCACCTCTCCAGCAGACCCGCTGACGTCCTAGATTCCGGATTCATTCTTCGGGGCTAACACCATGAGCACAAACCTCAGCTGCCCCAGGATTCGCATCAGGAATAGTACTTTTGCCTAAACGGGGTTCTGCAGAGCCTAACACAGAACTGTCGGTTCAGTTTCTGTCAAAAATGACCTCGGGCCACGATACTGGCCTCCACTGTGCCTCCCTTCTCAACGGCCCGGGAACAGCTCCCGGCAGGTCCCCCTGGGTGGCCCCAACTGTCATTCACGCTTTCCTGAGGCTCAGACTCAGACAAAGCAGAGTAAAGGACTAAAAGTTTCGGGGTCGGGAGTCAGCTTCACATGTCTGGTTGAAACACTGCTTCCAAGGTAACACATGGCATCGCACCTCCCATTCCTGCGATGGTCACTCACAGTCCACACATTAAAGTGAACCAAATACATAAATGCAAGTGACGAATCAGATTTCACACAGAGGCTCTAGTCCACCTTTCCTTTCTCTCTCCCGGTCCGCTCTCTATATTTGTGCTGTCATGGGCAACACTACTTTTCAGATTAATGATCATGAAAAAGGAAAAACGGTCTCTAGAGTCCCAGGGAGGTGCATGCAGCATCCACATCCTCATGGAACAAATAAACATACAGGACCCAATTCCCAGGGATTTTGAAAGATTAACATGCATAATGCCTGTAAGATTCCCAGTACAGTATCCTGGGCCCAGTGCATCCTGCAGTCACACACCCAGACAACCTATATCTGGAGCATGTAGTAGCTGCTCAATAAACATTCCTTTGATGCATGAGCACATACTATTTATTCCAAATAGCCTTGCTCAGACACCAGCGTCTTATATATACATGAAATTTTGAAAAGCAGTATTTGCAAAATTAATTCTCAGGTTTGGCATCCTGTAAGGATCCCCTGTGTGGATTTTAGAACTGTCATCTCCAGGATCCCAACCCCAAAGCTTTTGTCACTTACTCCTCGATAAGGCCTACCATCTATTAGGTCTTAATGACATGGCTCAACTCATTCCACTATGAGGCCAAGGTAAACACTGAGGCTCCCAGTTACATTTCTGAGGACAGAGCGCACAAGTTCTCATCAATGGGGAAGCCTCCATGGGGAGAGCTGTTCTATGTAAGTCTGGATAGGGGAGGGTCAGTTTACCCCACATTCCTGATGTTTTACCAGAATTTGTGGTGTGTATCTGCAGGAGACAAGTGGACCAAAAAAAAAAAAAAAGAGAGAGAGAAGGAAGTAAAAGGGTAACTCTTGGGTAATTGGGTAACTCTTGGAAACTCCCTACGTGTACAGATTTTCACAAGCCTCCACAATCAATGGAATAGCACTGGCATGGGGAAGGTTTTGGATTTCACTGTGAACGCCACGGAAGACACTAGAACAGAAGGTAAGTCCTTAGAGGATGTAGGAAGATGTGAAGAGTTAGACAGAAATGTCCCCATGTGACCACCAGAGAAATAAACCTTGTCTACCAGGATTATTCCATTCAAGAAGAGCGTCCCAAAACACATTTTATTTTTTTAAAATATTTATTTATGTATTTGTTTGAGAGAAAGAGAATGTACGAGTGGGAGGAGAGGCAGGGGGAGAAGTAGAATCCTCAGGATTGAAGGCAGAGCCCATTGTGGGGCTGGATCCTAGGACCCTGAGATCATAACCTGAGCCAAAATCAAGAGTCAGACACCCAACCAAATGAGCCACGCAGTACCCCCCAGATCACATCTTAAGGCTAAATTTTCTCCTTTGACCCTCATCTGTGTCATCTGCTTCATTCATTCCCACCTGCCTTGGCGTGTGACTACTATCTCCTTTCTCCTCATGTGCTAGGGTTCTTTCCTTTTCTAAAGAAAAAGACCAAATACAATCTAGAGATAGCAAGACCCACTTATAAGAAAAGGAAACATGACTTGCTGGAGAATCTTCAATTTGAAATCCAGCACTATGCTTGGTAAAGAAGAAAGCACATTACAGAAGGATATAGAAAATTAGGGGCACCTGGGTGGCTCAGTCAGTTAAGCGTCTGCCTTTGGCTGAGATCATGGTCCCAGGGCCCAAGAATCAAGCCCTGCAATGGGCTCCCTGCTCAGCGGGAGGCCTGCTTCTCCCTCTCCCACTCCCACTCTCTCTACTTCTGTTCCCTCTCTTGATGTCTCTCTCTCTCTCCGTCAAATAAATAAATAAAATCTTTATAAATAAATAAATAAAATCTTAAAAAGAAAAAGTTATTTCCCCAAATGCTCTTACTGATGGCCACTGTAGAACACTTAGTAAGGGGGCGCCTGGGTGGCTCAGTGGGTTAAAGCCTCTGCTTTCGGCTCAGGTCATGATCCCAGGGTCCTGAGATCGAGCCCCGCATCGGGCTCTCTGCTCTGTGGAGAGCCTGCTTCCTCCTCTCTCTCCCTGCCTGCCTCTCTTGCCTACTTGTAATCTCTGTCTGTCAAATAAATAAAAAATCTTAAAAAAAAAAAAGAACACTTAGTAAGCATTTTCAGTGTTCAGCTCCTTAATACCACTTCCAAATACTGCTGAATCAAAGGAAGGAATCGATGTCTGACTTTAAGATTCTATGCCACTTAGTTTCTAGAATTATCAGTAATCTGGAGTGAAGGTTATGGATAAGCTCGGCAGATGGGAAAGTTAAAGTCAAGACAAAGCATCATGAATACTTCCTTACTTACACCCACAAAGCCCGAATGTTTCCTTTTTATGAGGTCACTTGTCATTTCTGATGAGTTACAATATAGAATTTTAAAACACATGGACATAAAGCAATTATACTATGCTACTTTCCTCTTCCTGAAAACAGAAAAGTAATAAAGGAGAGAATATCTGCAATGCTATGCAGGATGAAATGGAAAGTTATGAGACCAAGGAATAATTTAGAACCTTTACTTACAAAGACTAGGATCTCCAGTAGACAATTCCCTTCATTTTCTAAGGGAATCTGGCAGAGAAACCCTGAACCAAGTGAACAAAATTAACATCAGCTCTAATGAGATAAACTGATTTCAGTGGCCGGAAGCACAAAGGACTCATCACTGTGGTAGTGCTTACCAAAATAAAGCAAATCTTTATATTATTCCATTCATGAAAATATAGCATTTTTCTGAAAATTTCAAGCCACGGATTGCTCCCATGTCCTATAATCTTTAAAATATATTTTTTTAAGATTTTATTTATTAGAGAGACAGAGATCACAAGGAGGCAGAGAGGCAGGCAGAGAGAGAGAGGAAGGGAAGCAGGCTCCCTGCTGAGCAGAGAGCCCAAGGCTGGGCTCGATCCGAGGACCCTGGGACCATGACCTGAGCCGAAGGCAAAGGCTTTAACCCACTGAGGCATCCAGGCGCCCCTGACTTTGACTATCCTTAGAAGGATAAATCGTCCAAAACCTATTGGCTCGGCAGGACTACCAGAACTAGAGAAGTGAATGCTTGCAAGTTCTGACACCTGGCCTTTCAGAAAGAAATGAAGACATAGCTCTTAGGTTAAGTCAAGATCTAACCAAGAAGCAGCCATTTCTGCCTCTCCCTTCTGTTCTAGCTTTCTTTTTTTTTTTTTTTTAATTTATTTATTTGTCAGAGAGAGAGGGAGAGAGTGAGCGAGCACACGCAGACAGAGTGGCAGGCAGAGGCAGAGGGAGAAGCAGGCTCCCTGCCGAGCAAGGAGCCCGATGTGGGACTCAATCCCAGGATGCTGGGATCATGACCTGAGCCAAAGGCAGCCGCTTAACCAACTGAGCCACCCAGGCGTCCCTAGCTTTGTTTCTTAAATGACATTAGGTAGAGAAATCACACCTGTTTGGCTTTAAAGGCCTCAACGCAGCCTCTTCACCCGCCATCATCAGCTCAGAGGCAGAAGGATCTCAAACTGCACAAAAGGCCACCTCTCCTTTGTCAGAGGAAGGATTCAGAAAAAAGGAGCTGCTATGTGGGCACTTACAAGTGTGTTTCTCCTTCCCGGTTTCAGATGTCCTCGCCTCCCACAGACAGCCACAAATCCTAGCACAGCACGGGGAGCTTGGGCCGCCCTGACCTGCCCCTTCCAACTGCAGACAGAACAGACTGTTACCTTGTCTTCATCAGAAAGCCAGACTCCGCTCTCACAGAGACCTGGGTGGCTCAGTGGGTTAAAGCCTCTGCCTTCGGCTTAGGTAATGATCCCAGGGTCCTGGGCTCAAGTCCCACATCAGGCTCTTTGCTCCGTGGGGAGCCTGCTTCTTCCTCTCTCTCTGCCTCCCTCTCTGCCTACTTGTGATCTGTCAAATAAATAAATAAATAAAATCTTAAAAAAAAAATGTATTCTGTATGAGTGAAATATGGATGAATGTAAAAAAAAAAATGTAAAAAAAAAAAATATGGATGAATGAAAAAAAAAAATGAAAAAAAAATATGGATGAATGTACAGAAAGGAAGAGTAGAAGTTCAGAGTTTTCATTGTTGCATTTACATGTTTTTAAGAGGAAAGAAAAATATTTGATTTTATAAGTAAATGACAGCTTTCCTGTACCATGTATACTTTCTTCATCTATATATGATTATTTTAATTCCTTCACGATAGTGTAAATTTTTAAAAAGATTTATTTTTACTTATTTGTCAGAAAAAGAGAGCTCAAGCAGGGGGAGTAGTGGGCAGAGGGAGAAGCAGGCTCTCTGCTGAGCAGGGAGCCCAGTGCGGAACTTGATCCCAGGACTCTGGGATCATAACCTTAGCTGAAGGCAGACACTTAACTGAGCCTCCTAGGCATCCCTGGTGCTACAAATTTCTATTTTTTTCTCAATTTTAGTTATTCTAAATAGGAAGAGTCATTTCCCTGTAGTCTCCCTGGTTTCTAGGAGTAGTGATTAAAGAAAATTATATACATATGTGTGTGTATGTATACATATATATAAAATATTTATGATATATGTATCAAAATACATATCAAAATAATATATAATATTGATCTCTGTATCTATACAAAACTCAGCTTAGAAGAAGGACATCCCTCCATCTGGACAGTGGGGTTGAGCATGGGGGATATTACGCTAAGTGGAATAAGCCACACAAAATGGCAAACACTGCATTATCTCAATTATATCTGAAATCTAATGAAACTGAACTCCTAAAAGCAGAGTAGAAATGTGATGCCAAGAGGTGGCTGATGGCAAAGTGGGAGGTGTTGGTCAAATGGGACAAAACTTCACTTATGCAAGATGAATAAGTTCTGGAGATCTGAGCTACAGCATGGTGACTACCGATAATTCTGTGTCTTTTAATATTTGAAATTTGCTAAGGGAGTAGTATATCTTAGATGTTCTTACAAAAATTAAAACATCAAAAATAAAAAAAATTGGGACACCTGGGTGGCTCAGTTGGTTAAGCGGCTGCCTTCGGCTCAGGTCATGATCCCAGCGTTCTGGGATCGAGTCCCACATCGGGCTCTTTGCTCGGCGGGGAGCCTGCTTCTCCCTCTGCCTCTGCCTGCCACTCTGTCTGCCTGTGCTTGCTCGCTCACTCTTTCTCCCTTTCTCTCTGACAAATAAATAAATTTAAAAAAAAATTAAAAAAAATAAATAAAAATTAAAAAAATTTCTAACACTCTGAGGTGATGGACATGTTCATTAGCTAGGTCATTTTAACCATGTCGTAATGTATACATGTATTTCTATTTTGTTACTTGAGTGACTACTCAATCTGCAGGAACAGAAAACAGGATTCTGAGTGAAAGACTTGCGAAGCACAGGAGTTAAAAACAAAAATGAAGGCACTAAGATACATAGTCCTTTGCTCCCATTTTTCTGGTTCCCGGTGTTGGGAATTGTGAGCACCAGCCCTGGACAGATGAAAGGAACAGCCACTCAGAGTCTGATCTCCTCTAATCTGTCCTGGGAAGGGAGGAGCTCCCAGCGCCAGGCCAGACCCGCACACAGCCTGAGAAGCGGGGGGATGTGGTTTAGCTGTGGTTGAGAGCCGGCTGTAGGCTCTGATCCCCCTGCCTCTGGGGGTACTTCCAGCTCTGTCGTTCCTAAGCCTGCCCAAAGAGATTCAACACTCAGCGGTTCATGTTATTTTAATCTATTTTGTCTCTTCTTTGTCTACTCATACAATGAAAAGCAAGTTAACATAAATGCTTAGAATTTTCAGGGAGAATTATGTTAGAAAGCTTCCATTCTTAACAAAAATGTACAACAAATACTACTACTGCTACTAAACACTCTGGTCCATGGACGGCCCCTCAGCGGTGACACCAGAGCTCACACCATCACACAGAGAAGGAACTGGCCCACCTGAAGCAAAGTGCCCTGTGCACCACGTCTTCCTCACCTTGACTCCACAATCCTGAATTCAACAATGTTCCCATTTGCTCTAACGTAAAAGTTCCTGGATGGTAGGCATCATGACTCTTTATCTGTTTTCTAATGGCCGAATGCCATGGAAATAATCAGGTTCTATCTGTTTGCATCTCTGTACTTGCTCAGCCAGTGTCTTTACCACAGTATGAGGACCCTGGAGCACCCCTCACTGGGAGAGGACCCTGGATGATTCATTCTTCTTTCTCTGAGATGGAAGCAGATTCAAGTTCTGGTGACAGTCTAACACCAGTCTACACAGGACATCCCTAAATATTCCAAAGAGTCCCTGATACTGAGGAGTGTGTCCCCAGTGAGACTGAACTGATGCCCCCATAGGGATCCAGGCAGCAGAAACCTTGGGCTGAGTCTGGGCCATCATGTAGGGCACAGACCTGTCCTGGTGGATCGGTATCCTTTGATGCAGGTGTGATGTATCCTGTTCCTGGGCAGGGCTCTCTGGAGTAAGAAGTCTCTACCTCAGTTAACACAGTTGACAGGCAGCTGTAGTTGTGGTCATGATCCCAATACTTTGTGGGTCTTAACCCCGAAGTGTTAAAGGATCTTCTCCTCTCTGGAGTTTGCTTTAAGGCAGGACCTAGTGTGGTAGGTTTCAATGCCTACGCTTGTTGCCACTTAGAGATTCCCCACTGACCATTAGGAGTGCCAGGTTTTTGAAGGACCATCAACCTTGCTAACCACCTTTGTGGAACTGTCGTCACAAGCCCACACCCAGGAAAATGTTAGGCAAATATGACATCTCATATTGAAAGGTATCCATTCAGAGATATTTTGGGTATCTCTAGATTCCTACAGGAGACACTGTTACATTACTGACTGGACTCTGACCTTATCTCCTGGGACCACTAATACAACACAATTGTGTGGATAATTATATAATAATTTTTAAAAGATTCATTGTATAGCTATAATTAACTATTGCTAGAATAGATTCTCTATATTATTCTCAATTTTGCCTACAATGTCACTAGCTTGTAAGTGGACATAACAGTCTGTGAGGCATGAACATATAAATGACTGACTTGGAGGAAAACACACTACATTTTTCTCCCGAAATGAGTAAGTTTTCTGATTCATCCAGGGTACAGAAGAAGACCTGGATAGAGAGTGGTCATCACTCAGAGAATAAAGGGGCTGACAGTTTACATATTCAATGCAATCCCTATCAAAATGATATGAGTATTTTTCACAGAGCCAGAACAAATAACTCTAAAATTTGTATGGAACCAGAAAAGATCCCGAGTAGCCAAAGAAATGTTGAAAAAGAAAACCAAAGCTGGAGACATCACAGTTCCAGACTTCAAGCTCTATTACAAAGCTGTAGTCATCAGGACAGTATGGTACTAGCACAAAAATAGACACATAGATCAATGGAAAAGAAAAGACAACTCAGAAATGGACCCTCAACTCTATGGTCAACTAATCTTTGACAAAGCAGGAAAGAATATCCAGTGGAAAAAAGACGATCTCTTCAACAAATGGTTTTGGGAAAATTGGAAAGTAACATGCAGAAGGATGAAACTGGACCACTTTTTTACACCATATACACAAATACATTCAAAACGGATAAAAGACCTAAATGTGAGATAGGAATCCATCAAAATCCTAGAGGAGAACACAGGCAACAACCTCTTTGATTTCAGCCACAACTTCTTACTTACTAGATATGTCTCTGGAGAGGAGAGAAACAAAAGCAAAAAATGAACTATAGGGACTTCGTCAAGATAAAAACCTACTGCACAGCAAAGGAAAGAATCACCAAAACTCATAAGGAACATACAGAATGGAAGAAGATATTTGCAAATGACATATCAGATAAAGGGCTAGCATCCAAAATCTATGCAGAACTTATCAAACCGAATAATCAAAAAAACAAAAAATCCAGTCAAGAAAAGGAAAGAAGAGCAGACATTTCTTCAAAGAAGCCACACAAATGGCTAACAGACACATTAAAAAAGTACTTAACATCACTCATCATCAGGGAAATACAAATCAAAACCACAGTGAGACACCATCTCACACCAGTCAGAATGGCTAAAATTAACAAGTCAGGAAACAACAGGTGTTGGGCAGGATGCGGAGAAAGTGGAACCCTCCTCCGCTGTTGGTGGGAAGGCAAGCTGCTGCAGCCACTTTGGAAAACTATGGAGTTTCCTTAAAAAGTTAAAAATGGAGCTCACTATGATCCAGCAATTACATTACAGGGTATTTATCCACTGTGGAGAGAGCCCAGATGTCCATCTATGGATGTCAGATAAAGAAGATGTGAGATATATACATATATGTATACACACACACACACACACACACACACAACTGAGTATTACTCAGCCATTAAAAAGAATGAAATCTGGCTATTTGAAACAATGAGGATAGAACATGAGTGTATTACCCTAAATGAAGTCAGCCAGTCAGAGAAAGACGAATATTATGAGCTCACTCTTATGTGGAATTTAAGAAACAAAACAGATGAACAGAGGGGAAGAGAAGCAAAAATGAAATAAGATAATAACAGAGAGGGAGGCAAACCATAAGAGACTCTTAACTCTAGGGAACAAACCAAAGGCTGCTGGAGGGGAGGTGAGTGGGGGACGGGGTAACTGGGTGAAGGGCACTTGATGTAATGAGCTCTAGGTGTTATATGCCACTTGCAAACCACTAAATTCTACCCCTGAATCTAATAACACACTATCTGTTAACTAACTTGAATTTAAATAAAATCTTCAAAAAAACAGCCCTTCTAAAAAAAAAACAAACGAGGACAGCAATTTGGAAAGATAAATTGATTAAGAACAATTTGTTTGCTTCCCTCCACATAGTCTAGTGAAAAACATAAAAATTACAACGATGGAAAAAAGGGAGGATATAAAAAATTACAAAAGCATTTTCCAGGACAAAAATGCTTGGGGTAGCTATTTTCTCAGGAGAGGTTTTCGGTGTGGTACCGGTCTGAGGAAAGTGTTAGGCCCCCACTTGTGCATGCACAGAGGAAAACCAGAATGAGTCCCAAGCAGAAAACATCTGAGGCCCATCTGAAGGCTGCATAGAGTAAGTCTGTGTTCCTCAGAAGGTAGAGTAGAACAGGATCCAAAGCCTACAATGTTCATGTGTATTTGTTCTACTTCTTGTCCCATACATACGTAGGAACTGCGGTATGACCCTGACCCACTCAGGGAGGATCCAGCACTGGACACTGGAGGGGCCAACCGAATGTCAGACTGTTCCTTAATGCTTTGCCCACCTGGAGTTCCTGGGACTGAAGGTGATGGCTTGGAAGACACTCAAGCGGCCAGAGTTGTCAATGGACACACCTCTGGACTCTCTGTGAAACGAGAAAGTGAGCCTGTGTCCAATATTGTAGAGAAAATGTTTCAAATCAAAAGCTGCCAAGGTGTCGGAGATGCTTCTTGAAGAATGACCGACACTTGGCTGCAATCAGATGACTGAGAAAAACCTCTCAGACATGCCCTGGTTCCCCCCTAGTAGGGGAAATGATGACATATGAGGTAGAACTCCTGCGGTTTTCCAGGGAGAATCTGGACCAGGAAGATCATTCCCAATGTCAAATACTCAAATGCTAATTTCCAGGATTCAATATTTACATTCACATGCAGAAAAATCAGCAGGGAAACATGAGTCGTGGGCCATGTTTTTAATGAAAGATGAAACCTACAAGGGTGACCAACGTCTAAAGTCTTTCTATAGTATTTACAAGATACAGCCCGCTGTTTCTAATTCTTTAGTCTAATGACTTTAATGTTCATGACTTTATGCTTCTGGACTACTATTATTCCTTTTTTACTGTGTCAGATAATAGAATACATGTATATTTGGACTGTCCCTGATTTTGGCACAAAGCTCCTAACATCCTTGTAAGTTCCCAAGTGATAAGAGCACTAGGAGCATCCACTTCTAGTATTTGTCTTTGAACTCTCCCTGACCCAGGGCTGCTAAAACTCTTTTAATTCCTAAATGATAACAGCACTAGGAGTGTCTCTTATTCTAGGGAATTGGCTCGGGGTGGGATCCTGGATGGGAGCTGGCCACCAGAAAGACCAAGCCATGGCCAGCAGCTTGGAACACTCAAGCTTCATCTCCCCAACCCCTTACTTTGGAGAAGGGCTCCAAATGGAGTTATGACTGGTCATGTGTACATGAAGAAGGCTCCATTAAATCCCAACAGTATGGAGTTGGGACAGATTACAGGCTGGTGAACACATCCACACAGGGAAGGTCACAAACCCTAACTTCATGGAGACAAAAGCTCATGATTATGGGACCCTCCCTGACTTCACCCTATGTGTCTCTTCATCTGTATCCTTTATCATACCCTTTAATAAGCTGATAAACATAAGTGTTTCCCTGAGGTTTGTGAGATGCTTTAGCAAATTCATTGAACCCAAAAAGAAGATTATTGGAAGCTCCAATCTACAGACCTGGTCATTCATGTGTATGCATTAACAGTGTGAGCTTGTGAATAGGGTGTGAAAGTATTTTGGGGGTAGGGTAGGGGGCAGTCTGTGAGACCGAGCTCTTACCTGTGGGACCTGACAAAATCTCTGGGTAAATAGTGTCCAAACTGAATTAAACTGCAAAATGTCCAGCTGATGCTGGAGACCTGCTTGTTGTTGTGGGGAAAGGACCCCCACTCCATATTTGTGACAGAAGTGTCAGAAGTTAAATGCTCTGTGTACATAGTCAGAGGGACACAAAGGACATATACATAATAGGGAAGAACTGTGTTTACCCCTTCAAAGAAAAGAAACAATAGTTTTTTTTTCTTTATAATTGACCAAAATAGTTTAGTTAAAAAATATTTAGTGATCATCTAAATGTTGGTAGAGTCAGCATTTGAACCTGGGTACCTACAGCAACAAGAGGCATTCAAATGCCCTTCCAGAAGACCTGTTCTTGGGTTCTCTCCCATTAAACATTAAATCCTTCATCCCATTAAATCCTTCATCCAGAAGACTTCACATGGAACAGCTTCCATGATCTCAGACATGAGAGTGTAAGTTCCAGCCTTGGACAGAAGCCCAGGCTACACATGACCCACCGTCACATCTGCAGAACCAAGACCAGAGTCCACTTAAAACAAGTCATGCTCATCTGTTTATGTGACTGTTTTCTTTATGGGTGAGTATCTTCATTGAGGATGACCACCATTAGGAGGCCCCCAGAGTGTCATTCTCAAAGTAGGTTCCCAAAACAGGCCCCTCTGGCATCACTTGAGTACTTGCAAGAACAGAAAATTGTGGGGAGGGTGGTTACAGCCCAGCCCAGAACGAATGAAATGATAACATGGGAGGAAGTCTAGAAATCCGAGATGTTTGCAAGTGCATCAGGTGATCCTCATGCAAGATATGACAGCCTCTGTAATAACTAAGTCACAGGTCGTCTGTGAATTATGCACAGATTAGTCACTCTTACAAACCCTCTATATTTGTGGTGATGTTAGTGGTGTGACACAAATACACACAAAACACACTTTTCTTATCCATAAATAAATATGTACACTAACAATCTGTTATGCCTTCCTGGTCTTCCAGTTCTCACTTCCCTCAATGTCCTCCTCCAGCTTTCTGGATCACCCATAAATACAGTTCTCATTGCATTCTTTCATCAAAATAATCCAACGTAGAGTGAATTGGAATTTATTCAAATATCTCATCAGATAAGATAGGAAACACAGAGCCAAATGGTAACAAATGTTATAATTTAGAATAGATGTGGATACAGAATTCTCACTATGAATTGGCATTTGATGATTTTTATTATAAGAGCATAACTAATGGGATGCCTGGGTGGCTCAGTCTGTTAAGTGCTCAACTCTTGATTTTGGTTCAGGTCATGAGATCCAGGCCTGCATTGGGCTCTACGCTGGGCATGGACCCTGCTTAAGGTTCTCTCTCTGCCCCTCCCCCTATCCAGGCATGCGCTCTCTCCCTTTCTCTCTCTCTTAAAAAAAAAAAAAAAAGAAAGAAGAGGGGCGCCTGGATGGATCAGTGGGCTAAAGCCTCTGCCTTCGGCTCAGGTCATGATCCCAGAGTCCTGGGATTGAGCCCCGCATCAGGCTCTCTGCTCAGCAGGGAGCCTGCTTCCTCCTCTCTCTCTGCCTGCCTCTCTGCCTACTTGTGATCTCTGTCTGTCAAATAAAGAAATAAAATCTTTTTAAAAAAAAAAGAAAAAGAAGAAAAGCAAAAAAATGATATGTATAAATTATGGAGTATACAACATAAAAGATAGGATTTGAGTTACTGGTGACATAACGACAGTAAGGGGGGAACACAAAAAGTACCAGAATTTTGTATGCTACTGACAATATCAAGTTAAAATTGTTTGTCACAGCTTGGAGAGGTTTTAAGTAATCTCCAAGGTGAAAGGGAAAAAAAAAAAACCTATAAAAGCCATAAAAAGGAAGTGAAAATGGTATGAAAGCTGTCATTACAAACATCAAAGAAACATAACAGAACACAATAAGAGAGGGAAAGGGGGATAAAATATCCACAAGGAGTACAGAAAACTGAAAACACAACAGCCATCATCCTTCCCTTTCAGAAATTATGTTCTCAGTAAGTACATTAAATTTCCCCCATTAAAAGGCATAAAATAAGGGCACCTAAGTGGCACAGGTGGTTAAGCATCCAAGTCTTGGTTTCAGCTCAGGTCGAGATCTCAGGGTTGTGAGATCAGGCCAGAGTCAGCTCCACACACAGTGTGAAGGCAGCTTTGGGCCCTCCCCACCCTCCCATCTCCTGGCCTGCCCTATCCCTCCTCCACCTCCCTGGATTAAATAAATCTTAAAAAAAAAGAAAAAAAAAAAGAAAAAAGCCATAGGTTGCCGAATGATTAAACACAACATCCACTGACCTCCCATTTACAAGAATCACATTAAATCTAAAGACACACTTAAGACACAATCAAAGTATGTAAAAGTACATTTCGTGCAAATGGAAAGCAAAGGCAAAAAAAAAAAAAAGTATGGGTAGCCATACTAATATCAGACAAATACACACATCAAGTTCATAGAGTGTCGGTGCAGAGAAATGACAATATACGTAAAGAAATGAAATTATCCAGATACTATAACAATTATAATTATGTGTGCACCTAACATCAGAGGTCCCAAGACAGAACTGAAGCAAGAAATCAACAGCATCATGGTAGTGGCAGAAGTTAATACGTTAACTTAACTGGACAGAAAGACCACACTCAAGCCCAGCAGGGAGAGCACCTGAATAACATAAAAGACCAATTACATCTAATGCCATATACAGACAATCCTACCAAGCAACAACAAAATAGACAATCTTCTCAACCACACATGGAACACTCTCTGATACAGACAACCTGTTTGCCTACAAGTCTTAACAAAATTAAGAAGACTGATCTCATACCAGTATCTTTTCTGACCACCGTGGCATGAAATTAAGAATAAATAGCAGATGTGTTTTCAAGGGCATTTTTATTTGGGTTTTGGTGAAATCCTTTAATTTGTTGATTATATTCATATAAAATCAGCATTCATTGACACATAGCTCTAATGACATATGTATGAAAAACCATACACTGGATGACCTAGTCGATTATTTAAGCATAAAATAAATTGTGTTAAACTCTTCAAAAAAAAAAAAAGAATAAATAGCAGATGGGACATTGGAAATGCCACAAATATTTGGAAACTGAACAACACGCTCTTGAAAAATCAAGGGGTTAATGTGAAATTTAAAAAAATAACCAGTAGGTATCTTGAGACTAATGAAATGAAACACAATATATTCAGACACATGGAAATCAGATAAAATAACCGTAAGGAAACATTCAATGAAGTTTAAAGGCAACCTGAGAAATGGAAGGAAAGTTGTCTCCAGATTTAACGTCAAGAATACAGAAAGAACTTTTGCCAACAGCAACCACACAGCAACTAGCATTATTACGAACTGGACACAGTTTACAACCAATGGGCAAAGATGTGAAAGAGGCTCAAAGTCACCATTCATTAGAGGAATACAACTCAAGCAGTGAGTCATCTCACTGTTCAGATCCCACTACTAAAACACCAAAAAACCTATGTGTGTGGGAAAGGATGAGAAGAGATTGAAACCTTTATGCACTGCTAGAGGAAATGCAAATGGTGTAATCATTTTGGAAAACAGAACATAGATTCCTCAAAACTTATAAATCACATTATCATATGACTCAGCTATCCCACTTGACAGTATATAACGAAAGAATTCAAAGTAGGATCTGCAAGAGATTTTTGCATAAGCAGATCCACAGCAGCATCATTCAGAAAAGCCAATAATAAATGAAAGCAACAGAACTGTTCGAGGATGCATAAAGAAAATGTAGCATATGCGTGCACTAGAATAATATTCAGCTTTGAAAAAGGAGACACATCTTGTCACATCCTACAACATGGTTAAAACGTGATGGTGCTGAGTGAAATAAATACGTCACAGGAACAGGTTCACTATGATTTCACTTAAGTGCCTGACCTAGTGTCATGAACAGCATGAAGGAAGGAAGAGAGGGAGGGAGGGAGGAAAGAGAGAAAGAGGGTGAGAGAGAAAATGAGAATGAGTGCCAGGGTCTTAGAATAGAGAAAGGTGAGAAAGCAGCTGCTTAAGAGGTATTATGTTTCAAATCTGCAAGATGAGAAAACTCCAGAAATTGTTTTTCCAATAACTTAAATACACTTAACACTTTAGTTACTACCAGAGACAGATTTTATCTGAGTGACCCATTGATGACGGGCACACATCTAGTTACCCAACACCTGCTCTTTATCTTCTGGCTCTGGGAAGGGCATTTCTCCACTTCAAAGTCCCAGGCCATCCTCCATATAAAGGATGACGTATATATATGCCTCAATTAGCCTGACGGTCTTTGAGATTTCCATGTCTGTGAGGTTCCTTCTGCTTATGAAATCTAATTTGATCTATCCTGTTAATCCCTCATACTTCAATTGGATTCTTAGTCCAGCTAGAAGGACCTTGGAGGGGACAGAAATTCAAGCTCCCTGACAGAATCGACACAAAGTTGGCCTCACGAAGCCGGCACTGATCTTGTCAGTTCAGATGAGAGAAAGCACACCACAGGTCCTATGTGCCCAGGCACAGCTGTCGCAGACAAGGGACATGTAGCCTAGGCTCAAGACAGGAATGTGACCCCGCTAGCTCACAAGTGGCTAATCAGCACTACTCTACAGTGTAATGATGGGATGCACCTCATAAAACCTCTAACATTAAGAAGAAACATTTTCTCTGATTTAAAGTCTTTTGAGGTAGAAGATACCTCTGGGATACAAGGTAAAGCGGCAGCAGAAGGTATGACATGGTCTCATGGGTAATTTGTTTTTTCTATTTTTTTTTTCCAGTTTCACCTTAGGCCACAAAATTACACCACTTGTATTATTTGTGAGGAGTTTATGACAATAGAATTATTCAAATTTGCCTCATTCTAACAAAAAGGCAATAAGGGGCAATGGAAGGCTGAATTCTAACTGTAATGGTTTTTTTCTTAAATAACATTTTCAAATATACATAAATATGGAGAGGTTTTTATGACACAATTTGATTTTCACATCAATGAAATGGGAATCTATAACAATACAGGAAAAGAAGAATTTAATTTGTATTGAAATAAATATGACATATACAAAGCACACAGAGCGAAAGTGAGTCACAGTAAATGAAGTGGAGACATCATTTTGCTCAGTCGCTAAAGAAAGCCCTTGACACTTCCGATCCGACATCGTCAAATTTAATTATTCTTGCTGATTCAGAACACAAAGTAGAGATCCCAGGGCTTCATGTTCAGAGGTTCCAGCACACATAAGTTACTACAGTGGTCCAGTTTAAGGCCAGTAGGGACCAGTCAATCACGGCATGAACGTGGATGAGGTCCTCTTTCCATTAGTGCCATCGG
Organism: Mellivora capensis; assembly: GCA_004024625.1. Taxonomy (NCBI): domain Eukaryota; kingdom Metazoa; phylum Chordata; class Mammalia; order Carnivora; family Mustelidae; genus Mellivora; species Mellivora capensis. The sequence goes on from PISX010024494.1 coordinate 22,568, forward strand.
GCTAGGATTATTACGTTACCAGATTTTCTCAAAAGGACTTCCCATTTTCTCAAATATTCAGGAGAAATATATTTTCCCTCTGAACCCAACACTAGCATTGATGTGCTTTCGTCTTGAACGTAGAAGAATGAGGAGTTTTACATTTCTTTTATAAATTTATCCAGTCTGGACTGTATTGGCCTAAAGAGTGTAACTGCCAAACCTGTATGACATTTGTCATTAAAACAGGTGCGAGAAAAGTCATTAGGAAATGCGGACATACTATATACACAGATCGTCAGCTTAATATATCCCATTGTATAGAGCGCCAGGAGGATGAATTTTAAAGCAAGGAGTTTCTCAGGACTCTAATATTAGCCCCCCTTAACATTTTTTTCTGATACAGACGCATCACAGAAGTCACCTATCCAAGACTTGGTCCATTTGGTCTCAACCTACAAATGTACATGTAAGCAAAAATTCATGTCAAAAGCAATTTCTTTCCCTCTATCTCTCTTTCTATTTATTTATTTTTAAAGACTTTTATCTATTCACTTGACACAGAGAGACACAGGGAAAGAGGGAACACAAGCAGGGGGAGTGGGAGAGGGAGAAGCTGGCTTCCTGCTGAGCAGAGAGCCCAACACAGGGCTTGATCCCAGGACCCCGGGATCATGACCTGAGCCTTAGGCAGATGCTTAACAACTGAGCCACCCAGGTGCCCCAGTTGCTCTATTTTAAATGTACGAAATAAAATTTTGAACTAAACACTCAGGGACAACAACAAAACAGCTTAGTTTAAAAGGACCATGCATATCAAAAAGTTACCTTCAAGAAGACTATGATGGAAAATGTGAAATGACTCTTGAGTATAGCACTTTCATTTTGCAATGAAATAAGGCATCTGGCTGGACAGACTTCTCTTGGTAAATAACTTGGCATGTGACGACACCAGAGAGATTTCTTATTACTGGGATGAAATTTCATCATAAACTCACTTTGGGGAGGACTTGTCCTCTACCGCTTATGATAGTTACAGAATCTGAGAAGCTCTGTAGTTCTGGTTGTGTGCTTGTGTTGCTGACGTTGTTTTTGTGGCTGGCCATGGGAAATGGTGTGTCTGATCTACCTCCCCACTTGCAGCCCATTAGGCTGCCTGTTTACAAAACTGGTTGGTGTTTAGTTACTACTCTCTTCAAAGGAAGGTGATTTTTTTAAAGATTTTTTATTTATTTATTTGACAGATCACAAGTAGGCAGAGAGGCAGGCAGAGAGAGAAAGGGGAGGAATCAGACTCCCTGCTGGGCAGACAGCCTGATGTGGGGCTCGATCCCAGGACCCTGAGATCATGACCTGAGCTGAAGGCAGAGGCTTAACCCACTGAGCCACCCAGACGCCCCAAGGTGATTTTCTATTGTAATTCTTCATGGCCACCATACTTTAGAGTCAGGAGCAGCACAGACTGCAGATGGCCGGTACAGATGCACCTGCCTCTTAGAATTTTAAAATTCTGCACAATGTGGTCCATTTAAGTGCTTAATGCATTCTGTAGGTGAGATTCTGGGTCTCCTGGGTGCTTCAGTGAGTTAAGCGTCTGCCTTCAGCTCAAGTCATGATTCCAGGGTCCTGGGATCGAGTCCCACTTTGGGCTCCTTGCTCAACGGTGAGCCTGCTTCTCCCTCTCCCGCTCTCCCTGCTCTCTCTCCCTGCATCAAATAAATAATTAAATATTTAGAGATTCCCATTCACAACACGAATGGTTTAGCTGCTCCATCTGAGGAAGCGTAGAAGAATCAGCCATTTAGCACGCTGAGCCCTCTGAAATTAAGCAAGTTAACTCCAGAGAAAACCAAGACAGGAAATACAATTAACTTTCTCCAGGCTGACACGTGAAGGAGCAAGACCACTCTAGTGAGCACATTCAACCCCACATAGAAGCCCACAGGTAGTGCTGGGCGTCTCGCCCCACTAGGATGCACCATAAGCCATGTGGGAAGCGATGGAGAACCTCCTTCCAACAGTCTGGTGGGGTTGATGTTTGTCACATACACATTACGTGGGCTCGAGTCTCTAAGTAAATAGAAAACCGTACTCATGATGACCCGAAGGCTGAGGCAGCTTACACGAGGACCCCCTGAAATTCTTCATTCGTGTACCTATGCACTGTCCTCTAGAGAACCAACTCGTAAACGAAACAATCGAGTGTGGTACCCATTTTGACTACTGCTTGGAACCTTTTAAAGGAGACACTGAGAGAACAGTCGCCATGCAGGAAACGGAGAATGGACGTTCTGAAATAGTGACAAAACCTGAGCTAAAACATGTCAAGTGCCAGACAAGTACTTCCGACTGCTGTACCTTCCTTTTATACTGTAAATAGGATGCTGGGAAATGAGGCATTAAAATGAGAACAAGAGTCCTTGTCCTCTCAAAGGTCCTTCCAGTTGGACTAAGAATCAAATTAACACGACAGATTACCAGGAGAAATCAAATTAAATATGTGTAAGTACCGGGAATCCAGAGAGACTGGATAGAAGTTCCAAAGACTGTCAGGAGAGTAGGGCCTGGAGTTTCACAGGGAAGGAAAACACCTCACAGGGCAGGACAAGGACCAGATATCTGGATTACAGATGGGTCCCAGAGGTAAACACACTCACTGTTAGTAACTCTTATTCGGGGGGAAGACCCTCCCCGCCGCCATTTTAGATTATTTTGTGTGGTTAAGAGGGGAGGGAGTGTTTTCCTGAGCCTGCGGGTTTTTAACTCAAATTATCTAAAGGCCAAAGCGGTGCACTGGGTGGCGGGGGAGGGAGGGGGCGAGAAGGGATGGAGATGCCGCTCTGAACCCCTTCAGTTCCTCCATCTGAACTTCCTTGGGATGTTCATGTATAAAAAGTTGACCTGGTAGATTGCTTCATGTCACTGACCCGGGACTTTCCACTAGACAATAGGTCAGTAGAAGTCAAAACTCATTTCGGGAGGCAATGATGCAGGTCTCTGTTTCAAAGGTAGCCCAGGGGTTCAAGTAAGGTTATGAAATGAGACATTGATAGAAAAACAAAGGAACTGTGCTTAATGATTAGATCAAAATGTTAAGCCAGGTTCTGATTTCTTTTTTTTTTTCTTTTTTTCTTTTTAAAGATTTTATTTATTTGACAGACAGAGATCACAAGTAGGCAGAAAGGCAGGCCAAGAGAGAGGGGGAAGCAGGCTGTCCGCGGAGCAGAGAGCCCGATGCGGGGCTTGATCCCAGGACCCTGGGATCATGACCTGAGCCGAAAGCAGAGGCTTTAACCCACTGAGCCACCCAGGTGCCCCTGATTTCTTTTTTTTCTTTTTAATGATTTTATTTTATTATTAGAGAGAAGAGAGACCATGAGTGGGGGAGGGGCAGGAGGGAAAGGCAGACTCCCTGCTGAGCAGGATGCCCGGTGCCATATGGGGCTCCATTCCAGGACCTCGGGATCATGACCTGAGCTGAAGGCAGACACTTAGCCGACTGAGCCACCCACGTGTCCTGCCAGATTCTGATTTCTAAGGGTAGCCAGCTGAACAGACTTCTAGATGATACACTTGAAGCATCTTGGGGTAGAGTGAGGGTAAGTAGGGGCGACCTGACAGATGTTCCTTGTTTATTTTTCAAGTGCATCTGGTAATACTTTCAGCAGACCATAGAGCCACAAGACGAGGGTTGTCTATACATGACCTACTACCATGATTTCTGTACATCAAGATATTTATATTACGTTTGCAGAGCTATAGGGGAAAAGGCTATTTTAGTTCTCAAATGATTACAAGTCAGAAAGGTGGGAGAAATATTAAAATGTCCGGGGCGCCTGGGTGGTGCCGTCCATTAAGCATCTGGCTCTTGGTTTCAGCTCAGGTCATGATCTCAGGGTTGAGATCGAGCCCCGCATCGGGCTCCATGGTCATCATGGAGTCTTCTTGGGATTCTCACTCTCCCTGTCTCCCTCACTCCGCGTGCTCTCTCTCTCAAATAAATCTTTTAAAAAATCATGTTAGTTTGGGGACTCAAAGCCTGGCATTAGAAGACTCTACAGGAAATCAGGATGTCGTCCATTTGATGATTAATAGTATTAAAAACTCATAACTACAAACATGTTACTGAGACATATTTTTCTCTATAATCATCTCCATTTTTACTGAAGATAGCCAAACTAACAGAGTTGTTTGCAAAAGAAGTCTAACAAAAAAACTTGTCCTGGGGGGCGCCTGCATAGCTCAGTGGGTTAAGTGGTTGCTTTTGGCTCAGGTTATGGTATCATAGTTCTGGGATAGAGCCCTGCACCAGGCTCCCTGTAGGGCAGAAAGCCTCTTCTTCCTGTCCCTCATCACTCTCCCGCACTCGGGGTCTCTCTCTCTTTTGCTCTCTCAAATAAATAAAATCTTTAAAAAAAAAAAACAAAAGTAGAACCTTATCCTGATTATTTACATAAATGTAGGAAGAATAGAGTCTGACCTATCAAATCTTTAAAAATAGCTTTTCTAGGGACGCCTGGGTGGCTCAGTTGGTTAAGCAGCTGCCTTCAGCATAGGTCATGATCCCAGCGTCCTGGGATCAAGTCCCACATCGGGCTCCTTGCTCGGCGGGGAGCCTGCTTCTCCCTCTCCCTCTGCCTGCCACTCTGTCTGCCTGTGCTCGCTCGCTCTCTCCCTCTCTCTGACAAATAAATAAATTTTAAAAAAATTAAAATAAATAAATAAGGAATCTCAGAATTGAACCTTCAATAGCGTCTCCACATCAGGAGCCATGCCATGAACTTGCCACAAGACTTTGTTTATAATAACAACAGATCTGGGTAAATCTTCTCTTCATGAAGACCCGCAACTATCCCTAGGTTCCTGCACCTCTTGGGAAATTACCTTCTTTGCTCTCCTGGTAAGCTGCTGGGTACTTGGTAAACAAAGTGTCAGGTTGATCTTTTCAAGGGGGCTTTATTGGCTCCATAAAGTCAATCCTAGTCCCCTGTAGCTGTCATCATATCTGAGTCTATGCAGATCTTTCTCAGCTAGGACATTCTAGTCAAAGGCTTGGTTATCTAACCAGTGTTTTCCTTTCCTTTTTTTTTTCTTCTTAAAGATTTTATTTATTTATTTGACAGAGAGACACAGCAAGAGAGGGAACACAAGCTGGAGAGTGGGAGAGGGAGAAGCAGGCCTCCTGCTGAGCAGAGAGCCCGATGCGGGGCTCAATCCCAGGACCCTGGGACCATGACCTGAGCTAAAGGCAGATGCTTAACCCACTGAGCCACCCAGACACCCCATAACCAGTGTTTTCAATTGTGTCTCCTCCCAATGAGAACAGATCCTTATTGAAATTGAAATTGCAAACACATATTTTGGCTAAAATATAACAGTTACTCCA
>PISX010024495.1:0-27805 GCA_004024625.1 Mellivora capensis
CAGTTTGTTTTGTGAGATTAAGAGTCACTTATGGTTTGTCTCCCTCCCAATCCCATCTTGTTTCTTTTCTTCTTTTTCTGCGCCCCTAGTCCCCCATGTTGCATCTCCACTTCCTCATATCAGGGATATCATATGATAGTTGTCTTTCTCTGATTGACTTATTTCACTAAGCATGATACCCTCTAGTTCCATCCACGTCGTTGTGAATGGCAAGATTTCATTTCTTTTGATCCGAAGGGGCACGTGCACCCGAATGTTTATAGCAGCAATGTCTACAATAGCCAAACTATGGAAAGAGCCTAGATGTCCATCAACAGATGAATGGATAAAGAAGATGTGGTATATATACACGATGGAATACTATGCAGCCACCCAAATGTATTTTAAACAAATTATCTTCTAATCTAGCATTAAACTTCTTCATTGGAATGAACACTCTTATATCCTGTCATTTAACTGTTCATAATCCAAATGAAACTTCAGTTTTAGTTCTAGTGAGTGAAATTGTAATAATAACAACAGTAATGTAATTATTATAATGTGTATAAAGTAATAATCATAGTCTATACTTTTATCATACTTACTATGTACCTACCAGCCACTATTCTCAGCACTTAACTTACAAGTGTTAAAAATAAGACTAACTGAACTGACCCAGATATTCTTTGCCAGAATTACCAATCTTAGCCTCAAAACCTTTAGTAAACCATGCTCTAGGCAATCAATATCAATGGCACAACACTGGTATTCAGGCTTGGCCTACCCTCCCCTTTGAATATTGAAGCCTTTTTCCTCTATTTCAATGTCATCACACCACTGAGCTTTTATTAATTTTGTATAAGAAACACTGTGTAGAGGTAATAGATTTATCTTCACTTGTGAAATAGAAGAAAGGAAATTCAAACCAAGATTAAAGCAGAGACGTTTGAATTCTCCATTAACATGGATTTTATCACAAGAAAGAGCAAAGATCCATGAGTGTTATCTTGTGCCAAACAATAAGTCTTATCCTTGGCTTTGTAGAATACATTAGTTTTCTATTGGGGAAATAAACATAAGTAAATAAAGCATGGAGTATAACCTTCTTTTTTTTTTTTTTTTTGGTTCTTGCTGAGGAGCATGCTGTGTTATGATTGTGTACCTCAAAGAAGTAGACTGAAACACAGTGAAAGCATGTGTAAGAGGTTTCTCTAAGAGTAAGAGAAAAAACAATTTTCTAAGTGTCAAAGTGGCTTAGCTGCTGTGGAAATCTCTAATACAGGACACAGTTCTAAGACTATACTCTCATTCTTTGAGAACTTACATAAGGGACTTATACTCTTCTTTTTTTTTTTTTTGCACAAATGATACCTTGAAATATTTATAGGTAATCTCTAGAGATGTATTTTAATTATTGTATATGTAGGTAGTTTTCTTGAACTTTGCATTAATATATTGGAATAAATATTCTAGCCAACAGTTTATGGCTTAATTCTTTTGGTAAAGGTAATTCAGTATAGCATATTGTGGATACTGATAATAGATATTCAAATAACTTAGTAAATATTTACTGAAAAAGAGTTCACTACATTATTTAGTGGAAACATTATCTGTTACCATTGTTGAGGGATAATGGGGTGGAGATGCAAGAATAATTTTACCAGAGGAAATCCTCATCATTCCAGGGGCTTTTCAGAGTGTACTAGAATCTGCTGCTTCTAGATATCTTGATTTAAATGATGTTGGGTCCCATTCAGCAGTGAGGCTATGGGTACAAATACATGCATACAAGTATATATGCAAAATACTATATTTATGCATGTGTATATACTGTTATTTTATATAATATGCAATATATAATTATAAATAATCCACACATATTATATGTAATATAAATTTATGTATATATAGTATACATAAAATATACAACTTGAATCTTACAGTGCTCATCGGGAGCAAGCTGAAGTTTCTGATTGTTTCTATTGCTACAGGTCATAAGTTCGCTGAATATTTTGAAGAATGTATTAAAAATGATCTTGACAGCTAGAAACTTGTACTTTGGATTGTTGACCTACATTGGGATCAACTATTTTGAAGAGCAAGCATGGGGAAAGAGGACATGTATTTAGAATACTTCTGTGCTAGATTAGCCCTCACTAGAGTGTTACAGACATTCATTTCAATAACAACTGCCACCCCCAAAACTCTCTGACGTTCTAAGTATCTATGGTTTCTTTAAGGATTTAGCTTGTTTAATCACAACTTTTATAAACAGAGATAAAAGTGGAAATCATACCATTCTGCTATGGGTTTTATTTACCTGTGCTCACTTATTAAAAACAGTATTCTCCTTCATCCAATAACTGTTGATATCAATAACTCACGAGACTTCACATTCAAAACTGCACGAAGACCAAAAATAAACTTGAAATAAATAGATTTGCGGAATGTAATGGAGGACCCAAAATTATGATATGTCATCTCAAAACTCACAATCAGGTAGACAGATAGAGAAGGACCTAGGCGGTTTCCACACAGTATGGTAGGTGGAAGGAAGATGTAAAAAGCATGTCCTATGTGAAGATGTGACTGAGCCTGTAATCTAAATCTGGACAGAGAAAAGGAAGTTTTGCCGAGAAAGGACAAGTAGTTGTTTTGGTGTGCTGAGGAAAGTGAAAGAAGAGAAAAGATGAGAATTCTAAATAGGGGAACAGTAGGCACAAAGGTTTTGTAGACCAAAGCCAAGCAGTGGATTTGTAGCAGTGTACTGTGTAAATAGTTTGAGGAGGTGTACATGGCTTAGTGATGGATGATGCCAGAGAAGGTAAGCAGAGAGAGAATCAAGACACATGTCAGGCTTAGGCAGAGAGCCACGAGGAAAGATAAAACAAGTTTTAAATTAGGTAGTGCTATATTCAGTGTGGGGTTCAGAAAGTCATTCTTACTGTGGAATGCAGAAATAATTAAAAAGAAATAGAAAGCTTAGAGTTGGAGGATACTGTAATAGTTCCGATAGGGTATGGCTTGTATTAACTGGAATAACTTAGATAACAAGAGAAAGTGGATTCTAAACTATTAACACCCTTGAAAATAGAATTTGGTGATTCCTTGATTGTGGCTGATACAGGAACAGGGGAGATAAAGGGGGCCACAGGATCATAGTTTAAGAAAGAGGATGGATTGTAATTGGTGTCTCACACTAAAATATGCAATCCTAAGAGGAGACACTCTAAAGAGAAAGGAGGGTAGTAATTTTCAGTTATTGGGTATAATGCCCGCATTGATATGATAATCTGCTGAGATTCAGACTGGATTTTTTTAGTGCTAGTCCCTAAAAGTTAGATTAAAAACAAACTTTTGCTTTTTTAAAAATATTTTTAAGATTTTTAAAGATTTTTTTAAGATTTATTTATTTTTTGAGAGAAAGAGCACGCACATATACATGTGGGCACCTACTTGCCTATGAGCACTGGGGGAGGGGCAGAAGGAGAAAATCTTCAAGCAGACTTGGTACTGAGCACAGACCTGGAAGTGGGGCTTGATCTCATGACCCATGAGATCATGACCTGAGTCAAAATCAAGAGTGAAAGACTCAACCAACTGAGCCACCCAAGTCCCCTGAAACCTTCACTTTTCCAACTAATAAGGCCATTGTAAAGATTAAAGTTAAAATAAAAAGAGATTGGGAGTGCCTCAGTGGCTCAGTCAGTTAAGGTACCAACTCTTGGTTTCAGCTCATGTCATGATCTCAGGGTCCTGGAATAGAGCCCCAGGTCTGGCTCCATGCTCATAGGGGAGTCTGCTTGAAGATCATCTCTCTCTCTCTCTCTGCCCCTCCCCCTAGTACTCTCTCCCTCTCTCTTTCTCTAAAAATAAATAAATCCTTAAAAAATTTAAAAGAGCTTATGTTTATGAAAGAATTTTGTAATCTCCAACCACCATATAAAAAATGTTATTAGTATTGGCTTTGTTTTTATTTTTGTGGACTTCTAAGTCATTATACCAGTCTATGTAATATAGTCGGCTACATTCTGTCATTATTAAGTCACATTGACTGATTGTAATGGAATTTAAAAACAACAACAAAAACATTTAATTTCCCACTCTGCCTACTATTTTTCAGTTTTCTATAACTCAGGTAACCCTGATTAGGATTTCAGTTTTTGCTTTTTTTTTTTTTCCATTCAGTTTCTATCTTTGGCTTGATGCAATATTTTGGTTGAAAACCAGCACTTCATTTTGCAGTGTAATATGTGAGAGATTTTGAAGTTTCAAGAAGATGTGTCAATTAAATATTTTCAGAAGGCTGAATCAACATTGTAAAGATTGTGGAGAATTTTCCTTATTTTTAAAGTATTTTTAAATATATGTATTTTTTTTCCATATTGATTCCCAGTGCTGTAGAATGAAGTCACGATGGAGGTTTAACAATGAAGCTAATAATATACATAACCAGCCCTATAAAATAAATTGCTAATACCTTGTAAGCAAAATGATTGTTACATGTTTTTGACACATAAAGTGATATAAGGTATTTAACTTTAAAATATTCTTCATGGTTAAACACTAATTTTCATAATTGATAGTTTGTGATATCTTATAATTGTTAAAACACCATAGGGTTACTAAGAATGCATAGGGCAAACATAGAGATACTGGCATTTTTTAGATACATGCCTCTAATTGCAAAGTTGTTTCCTCAAACACACACTTCCTTTGTAATTATTCTTTCCTTGCTCATTTCTACAGGTATTGTAGTGTACAATATATCATGTTAAAGGTCTAGTCATTACTTTGATGCATGAGATTCATTTTACTGGTTAGAAAGGCATGGCTGTTATAGCAGTTTTAATCAAATACATAATTTAGGGAAGTATGTAAGAACATTTTTTCTACACATTAATGTCCTTCTATGATGCTGCCTCTGTATTTTAGCTAATAAAACAAACAAGCAACAAAGAGCAAAAAAGTAAGGCTGCTTGATTAGAAGGATGAAATAAACTGGGAAGTACAAGCCAAGTTCGTATTTTTTTATATCACTAAAATGAATATTGAAGCTCATAGCATATAAAAGGTATAGAGATTGTACAATTTATAGGAAGAACTAGAAAGGGAACCGAGGATTTTTAGTCGAGTTTAAATTCTACCCTAATCTATACAGGTGAGCTTCTATGTGCCACTGATCTGAATTTCCTCAATTGAAAATGAAGGAGATAGATAGCTAGTCCTCAAAAATTTTTAAGTTGTGATGTATATATGTATATATTTCAATCATATATATGTCTATATATAGACACACATCATCAAGATCCAACGTTTCTGCACAGCAAAAGAAACAGTCAACAAAACAAAGGGGCAACCCACGGAATGGGAGAAGATATGCGCAAATGACACTATAGGCAAAGGGCTGATATCCAGGATCTACAAAGAATTCCTCAAACTCAACACACAAAAAAACAGATATTTTTGACATCAAAAAGTGGCCAGAAGACATGAACAGACACTTCTCCAAAGAAGACATACAAATGGCTAACAGACACATGAAAAAAATGTTCATCATCATTAGCCATCAGGGAGATTCGAATCAAAACTGCATTGAGATACGACCTCACACAAGTTAGAATGGCCAAAATTAATAAGACAGTAAACAACATGTTTGGAGAGGATGTGGAGAAAGGGGGACCCTCTTACACTTTTGGTGGGAATGCAGGTTGGTGCAGCCACTTTGGAAAACAGTGTGGAGATTCCTTAAGAAATTAAAAACAGCTTCCCCATGACCCTGAAATTGCACGACTGGGAATCTACACATTATGTAGATTATGATCATTAGATGTAGTGAAAAGAAGGGCCATCTGTACCCCAATGTTCATAGCAGTAGCATCCATGGTTGCCAAACTGAAAGAACCAAGATGCCCTTCAATACACGAATGGATAAAGAAGATATGGTCCATATATACAATGGAGTATTATGCCTCCATCAGAAAGGATGAATACCCAACTTTTGTATCAACATAGACAGGACTGGAAGAGATTTTGCTGAGTGAAATAAGTCAAGCAGAGAGAGTTAATATCATATGGTTTCACTTACTTGTGGAGCATAAGGAATAACATGGAGGACATTGGGAGATGGAGAGGAGAAGTGCATTGGGGGAAATCAGAGGGGGAAACAAACCATGAGAAACTGTGGACTCTAAAAAACAAACTGAGGGTTTTCGAGGGGAAGGGGATGAGGGTCTGGGAGACCCTGGTGGTGGGTATTAAGGAGGGCATGTATTGCATGGAGCACTGGGTGTGGTGCATAAACAATGAATTCTGGAACACTGAAAAGAAATAAAATGAAATGAAAAAAAAAGAATTAAAAAAACACAAATATGTATACATACACAAATGTATTTTGCATATATATTCATGAATATATATTTTATATGCCTTTATATCAAATATACAAAATTATAAAAGATATATCATCTCTTAGGCTAAACATGAAACTTTCTAATATGTACTTGAGTAGATTGGATATTGCATGCAAATAAGTATGATAAAAATTGATCCTACAACTCTTGTTCTGGAAAAGTACAGAGCTCTTTCTCTCCTACCTCAAACCTTGGCATTCATCTACCAGAAGGACTTCAAAACAACACTCAAGATAGGTATTATATCATATAAGCATTATGTAGTAGCATGATATAGTTGAATATTGTACAGGATTACACTTAATTATACAATCATTAAAATTTAATACCATTTAGAAGAATCAGAATCTAATGTATGTAGGCATGCCTCTACTGACTGACTTAGTAAGAACAAGAACAATTGCAAGTACCTAAGTCCCAATCATATCTTACCACTGCAACATATTTCCTAGTTCCTTTACTTATTTTATAGCAGCAGTGAAAATCTAGTGATACTGATTATGGCGAACTCATGGACTGTATTCTAAGCCCTTAACAGAAATGATGAATTACCATGCTGCATCTTGGTCTTCTCATGGCTGTGTGCCCATTACTTCTATTAGGGTCATGCCATTTATGATTGCAATTTCTGTGAAATCTTTCATTGGTGGTATCTTGATTATGATCATAGATACTATGGTTTGTACCTGGGTCAGATGCATGTTTGTCACTCCTTTAGGGATTGTGGTTGCCTAGATTTTTTTTTTTTTTTTTAGAAAAATCTGTATCCAGAGCATAGTAGAATGACTACAAATTGAATGAATCCCTTGATTATCTGTTCAGTCCATTGTTACACATTGAACTGCTCAAAAAAAGTATAAAGTGTCTCTCCAGAGATTGTTTTGAATATTAATTCTCTGGTGTTCAATCCTTGGGTACAAGGCTTACTTTATTACCGAACAGTTTTGTGACCCTGGTGATGTTATTTAAACTCTTCAAGGCTTCATATGCTCACATGTAAAGGGAACATACGATATGTCAGCTTCCTAGCACTGCATAAAAAATTACCCAAACTAAGTGGCTTAGAAGATCCCTTATAGTTCTAGAGACCGCAAGTCTGAGATCTAGGTTGTAGCAGATTTGGTTCCTTCTAGAGGCTTTGAGTGAGAAGCTGTCCCAAATGCCTCTCTCCATGCCCTTGGCAGTGGATTCATTGCTCTAGATAACCTCATAATCACCCCTTCTTTATGTGAAGGTTAGCACAGGTTTTCAGCTGAGTAACTCTCTCAGCCCTTGACCTCCCTGCAGTCTTCCTTTATTATATTCCAACTCTTTCCCTTTCAGTCTGAGTTGGTGGTGTTCTGGTGAGTGCAATATCCTCAAAAACTTTGCATCTTCTGTGTAAGTTGAGGAGATCCACAGCATTAGAAAGAAGAATGTGCATTAAACCTTCCTATATAATGTTGTCTGTATTACTGGCTTTATTAAATTGGTTAATTGGAAACATTAATCTCACACCTAATCTCTGCAACAATAGTTTATCCAGCCACACCCTTTACCTTCTCTGGAGAGCAGGCTTTACAACAATAGCCTTTGGGATCTGTATAGGTTAAGAATCTCCTCAATCAAGTTCTGGTTCCTTCTTGCTTAACAGTTTCTTCCTCAATTTGTCTCCTTCCTCTCCTATTTTGCTATCAGCAGTAAAGAGAAACCAGATTACACCTTCACCATCTTCCTTAAAAATCTTTCTGGTAAATGTCCAAGTTCATCACTTAGAGCCAACAGCAGATCCCCTATGAGTAGGAAACAATCCAAGTTTTCTTACACTTTATAACAAGGATCACCTTGCTTTTAGATTTACAATAACATGTTCTATATTATATTTTGTGGCTTACCAGGAGCATCTTTAGTGGTCATATTTCTACCAACATCTGTTCATAACAATCTGTGTTCTCTAAAATGAAAGAAACTTTCTCTACAGTTGTCTTCATTTCCTTCCCTCACCAGAATAGTTATTAACATCTATGCTTTTACCCATCATCTCTTCAAGACAACCTTGGCTTCTTCTGTTATGTCCCCCCAATTTCACTAGACTCTGTTACCTAAAACCAAAACTACTTCTTCATTTTTAGGTATTTTAAGTATTTATTGCAACTGTCTTCTTCATGGTAATAAGATCCGAATTATTTCCCTAGGACCACAAACACAAATTGTCACATATAAGATGGCTTAAAACAATAGAAATTTATTCTCTCAAAGTTATGGAGGTCAGAAGTCAAAAATCAAGTGTTGGCAGGATTGGTTCCTTCTGAAGAATCTATTCTATGCTACTCTGTAGCTTCTAGTAGTGGAGGCAACCTTGACATTCCTTGGCTTGGAGACCTTAGATCCATTGCTCCAATCTCAGCCTCCATCCTCACATGTCCTTTTCTGTATCTCTGTATCTCCACATGGCCTTCCCTTCTGTGTGTCTTTATGTGTCTTCTAATTATCTCTTTTTTATAAGCACAGTGTCATTGGATTTAGGGCTTATCATAATTTAGGATGGTCTCACCTTGAGATCCTTACTTTGATTAGATCACAAAGATTCTTTCCAAACAAGATCACTCTCACATTTTCTGGGGGATAAGACTTGGGCATATCTTTCAGGGGTTAAACGCACTAGATGCTATCATTATTAATTGGTTGTATAATAGTTTGAACATCGAATGAGGTGGTATAGCATTTGGCATACAATATACCTCAGTAAATGTTATCTCCATTTAATGTTTACCACCAGTTTAGTTTAGTACCACTGTATTCCTACCATAGCTGTCAAAAGAATATAATAATAAAAATTGAAACTACTATAAAATATAATTCATCTGTGTTATAAAGTAACTAAATCATACTTAAAACATGAATGCTGAATGAACTCAAAGAAGGAAGACATCAGTGATAGGTGACTTGTTTTAGTAAGTGAATATTCTTATAGAAATAGTAGGTTCTGTGGGTCTTAGTGAAGGGGGAAATCTTGGGAGGGGCTCTAAGTTTTAGATCTTAGGTTGCAGTTTTAGATGTAATCAAAAATTTCAAATTATGGCTGTGTTATGGAAGGGATTCATGCACAGAAGAAAATTTCCAATGGTGTACAAAAAAATGAGAAAAGGTTAAAACATTTGTCTAACAATATTTGTCTACTTAATAATTTAGTTTGCCAACTCTTTTAGTTATGATTAGGCTTGACTAGAAATAACAAGGATCACAGGTAACAATAGCTTGACGGAATAGAACTTTATTTCTTTCATGGAGGAATTCAGATGTATAAAAATTGAGTGCAATGTGGTGCTCTGGTCCACAAAGCACAAAATTCATTACTTTTATCTCATTCCACCATATATAGCCTCCATTTGCAAGGTGAACTCACTTCCAAGTTGGCCAGTCCACCACAGCCATCTCATTTGCATTCCAGTCCTTGGGAAGGATTAGGTCAAAGAAGAAAGGATGAAAGTGATATGCTAACTATTATTTCAAAAATGTTACTGGAAGCTGTGCATAGCTGCACTTACTTCCTAGTGGGCAGAACATTTTTGCATAACTACACCTGCAATGAACCTATTTAAAAAAAAAAGTGCTATGTGGACAGCAAGATAATCTGACAGTCTAATGATATCAAAGAAGAAAGCATATGAAGAAAACATATGAAGTGAAGAAAACATATGAAGTTTGTGCCAATAGCTATCTAGAAACTAGATACCTGAATACAACATTTTATTTATTTACTTACTTACTTACTTATTGATTGATTGATTGCCTACGTCCAACATTCAACTTCTCTTTTAAGGCAAAAAAAAAATCCTAAAGTCTCAAGAGGTCATGTCATTCAGTTCAGTCTCTAAGATCTCTGTGTGATAGCCCACTATCAGGTCAGTTACACAGCTTTTAGTTGTACTGTGACCTTGGTAAATAATGACCTTCAGTAATTTTTAAGAACATACAGTTAAAAAAAGAAAGAAAGAAAAAAATAAATTTTAAACAAAACAAAAATCTGAATTTAACTTACTAGGCAAGGAGATACATCAGTACAAAGAAAGAAGAGTACTTAATGAAGGGGACAAATTAGAGATACCTAAATGCTAGAAAGGACAGAAAGTATGTTATGTTATTTCTTCTTAGTTACGCTAAATGAGATCGGAAAAGTGTTGTCTGGGTAGGAAGGAATGAGTCTAAGAGTCAGCACAGAAATGATTAAAACAAGAGCCATTGTTCATTGATCAGGCCAGTGAGGTTCCGGCATAGTGGGGTCAATTAAAGATCATTGTACTTTTAATAGCTTTTCTTGGTTATAATGGTTGTGATAAAGCACAGCAGTCAGTTTTACTATTGCCTATTCAAGCACTGCTCTAGGTAGACACATGTACTTTATACATGTAAACTAAAATTCAACTTATATGCCCCTAACACATTCGGTGTACAATTGTATTGAGATAGTAAGTAACCCATTTCAAAACCTGCATTCAGAAAAAGGAAGGGGAAATGCAAGGCAGTCATTAGTCTGGGAAGGAATCAAAGCTCCTTGCGCTGGCAGTGTAGTTCAATCCTGTTAGACCATCTGTTAATGGCTGGATTTGCTTTCTGGCAGGAGTTACCTTTTTCATTGTCCTCTCTGGCCTCTGGATCACTCTTTCTGCAAGGTTTATTTTTATCCATTATACTCTCTGTCCACATGTGAAGTTGGCAATGAAACAGATGTCCTTTTTAGAGCTGAGTGACTTTAAAATGACAATTACCTTGATGTCAGTTTGTTGGCCTAGGGATTGTTTTGAAGGGTTGCAAGCTACACTTGTAATAGTTCTATGTTTATTTTTTATTTATTTTATTTTATTTTTTTTTTTTGCGATACAGTTCTCAGAAAAAAAAAGCACACACCTTAGAGCACTTCTTACACATTTGCTCTGTGTCACATCCATTTGCCTATTCCTATACCTGTTCCTTCTGAAACTGAAGAATTTGAGATGTTACCCTACTTGTGGAAATAGAGAGATGGGCAGGTTAGCAGGCTGATTGGTAGGTACAGACACCCAAATATACCAGCAGACACACCAGATACTGATCTAAGACAAAAGGAAAACAAACAACTTTTTATTTATTCTCAGAATTCCTCGTGCTCTGCTATTCCCCCACATCTCAATCCCTTGCCAGGCCACGAAATAAAAGTGTACGGAGTGGTCTGTACCACAGGAGAGCCACTCCAAAATTACGAATCCTGAAGCGTAGGTAGGTGCTGACACAATCCTCACCCCTTCCGGAATTAAGAGAAAGAGTTTTATCTTTTATTCTGAAACATAAACAGACCTGCTTTTAGGGAAGGAGGAGAAATTTTATAACCAAGAATGTAAACCTTGGCTCTCGAGAGATAAGAAAGGCTTTATTATACGTTGAACAGGAGCAGATGTCTCTGGTGAAAGGAGAAAAAAGACTCCATATATCTACCACCTTAAAAATAAAAGAGCAGATGGTACTGAAGGAAAAGAAAAAGAGACGTTTTCTATCGTTACTGTATGCAAATTTCTGTTGCTGAGGCCGTCTAGACTGAGCAAAAACACCAGAAAACCCAGAGCCGACTGCCTTAGAGTACCAGCCGTCATCTTGCTAGAAGAAACTTGGGTCTGGAGACATATATGATTTGGGTCCCATTCACAGTGCCATCATTTCTAATTTTGTGACTGATAAGAGAAAGAATGTTCAGCGGGTTGGTGGTGGTGTGAAGCACAATCCAAATCAGATGTTTTACCCAGGCTGATTTGTATTGTTTGGCTGAGAACTCCTAACAGCAGGTACTGGAAAGAGCCCTGAGGCACAGCCTTGTCTCCTGCGGAGGCTCTACCTTGAGAATGCTTAGAGCGGTTTCCCTGTGAGGTACAGCAGCTGTTGACTTTCCAACACAGCAATGTGCCATCTTACTGGACCTCTGTCCCAAGGTACATGCTACCTTTAGAGAAAGCCTTCTTTAACAAAATTGTATTTCTCTTCATCTCTCTCAGCAAGTGCTTATCTATATGCTAAATTTTTCTCTTATCAGACTTTCCTAATAGTGGCCAGAGGAGTTAATATACAATATAATTTTGATTGCCTCTGTATTCGTCATCTAGGACCGCCATAAAATTGGTACCACAGCCTGACTGGCTTACACAGCAGAAATTTATTTTCTCACAATTCTAAATCCTGGAAGTCCAAGATCAAGGGGTAACCAAGGTTGGTTTCTTCTGAGGCCTTTCTCCTTGGCTTGTAGGATGGTTGTTTTCTTTCTGTGTCTTCACATGGTCATCTCTCCCTTCTTAATTTCCTTTTATAAGGACACCAATCTTATTGGATTAGGAATTATGCTAATAATCTCATTTTAAATTAATTACCTCTTTAAGGACTTCATCTCCAAATGCAGTCACATTCTCAGGTACTGGAGGTTAGTACTTCATCACAAGAATTTTGGAGAAATCTATTTCAGCCCATAGCAATTTCTGATACTGTCTTCTTATTATATAACTTCAGCAGTACCTGATCTGTCTTATGAGACAAAAGAGACTTTTAACCATATTTTGCTATTGCATTTTTAAGTCCATAATGTGAGTCCTCGCCATCTGCTGTTGGACGACTTCCATTAAACCAATGACACATGTTCTGTTACCAACTGAATTGGAAATTATTAAAAAATCAATATTACTCAAGAGTAGTTTCATTTGTAAGTGGCAAAGACTCTCATTTAAAAATGGTGTAAATAATGTAATTCTCACTTAAAGATTCTTAAGTAGGTAGTACAATCTCCTAAACTGGTTCAGCTCCATGTGTCCCAAGGAACACAAGTCCTTTGTAATCTAATGTTGTTGCTTGTCTACTAGTATCTCCACTTGTGAGTTTGACATTATGTCTACCTTCCAGCCATTGGAAAAGGAAGATGGGTGAAAGGCACTTTGCCATTATTCTTTCAGAAAATACCTGTGGAAACTGCTACATGATAATTCTACTTGATTCTGTTGGGTAGGTCTTGATAACAGAGCCATACCTACCTATACGGAGACAAGAGAATGTTGTTTTTCTAGTGGGTGACCAAACGCCCAGATGAGGAATTGGGGGATGAATACCGAGTGTTGGGAAGTAACCAGTAGACTGTGAGGCACTGAAGTTTATAAGCATATGGGAGAAGAGAGAATATTCATTTAGAGAGAGAATCATTAGAAGAGAGAATGATGATTCATTTAATGCCACGTTGACCCAGAGAGAATCCAAGGAAGTTAAAAGTGAGACTATAAAGTCATCTAAGAAGACAAATGCTAGCGGAGATATTGTCGGTTGTATGGCAGACAGTGAGAGTGACTGTAGGATCTTCGTTTCCAGTCAGGGTTCCTTAGGCCTCATTGCCTTCTAATGCTGATCCCTGCAGCTCATCTCTGCCCTTCATTGTGCCTTTGTACACCAGAAACACCAAATAGAAAAATGACTTTTTTTCCCTAATAATATTCATAGAGTTCTTTTGTTCCAGTGATATTTTGACACAGATCCTTTGTGGTATCTTTCAAATATTTTTTTTTTTTTTTGGTAAAGAACAATAGCACGTTTAGTACACAGTTCAGTTTAAAGAAACTCTACAAAATGTAAAAACCAGTCACTGTCAATACAAACCAATCTTTACTTCTGTGAAGATCCAGCAGATGGATCCAGAAAGTGGAGGACAGAAGTGAAGTGAGACTGGGGTGCTCCCATGGCTCAGTTTGTTACGTGTCTGACTCTTGATTTCCACTCATGTCATGATCTCAGGGTTTTGAGATTGAGTCCTTTGTCAGGCTCCGCACTGGGCATGGAACCTGCTTAAGATTCTCTCTCTCTCCCTTTTCATCTGGCCCTCCCTCTGCCCCCACCCGTGCTCTCTCTCTTAAAAAATAAGAAAGAAAGAAATGAAATAAGACTAAGATAGGAGATGAGAGAAGTTAAAGACAAGAAGGGAGTTAGGAGGTCTCTGGAGCACAAACCACATAACCTCATTGCCTTTCCCTTCTTCATCTCCTTCACTAGTTCCTTCTCCTCATTGCCTTAGTATGTGAAATGCTGCAAGTACTTCAGGCAGGCTTAACAGTCACTTCTCAACACCATTTAAAATAGGATGCCTCAAAGAGCCTGTATCTTTAAATATAATCTTTGTGTCAATGCCCCCTATGTTTATTTTCCCAGGATTGGCACCTCCACTGATTTTTAGAACCATCAAACTGCCTACTTGCCATTCCCAGTTGCATATGTTAAGGGCATCTTATATTTTAATATTTCCAAAATAAAAATATTGATTCTCAGCTCCCGATAACAAAAATATTCTATCTCGGTTATATTAGTGCACACCCTCAGAGAAAGAGAAACCAACAGAAGATAAATTTGTGAAGATTTTATTAGAGAGGATTAGTTTCCTGTTGCTACCATGATAAGTTATCACAAACTTAGTCGTTTAAAACAAAATCAATTTATTCTCTAAACATTTTGGAGGGCATAAGTCCAAAATCAATGTGTTCACAGGGTCCCACTGCCTGTAGACACTGTGGACAAATGCCATTCATTTTCTCTTCCACCTTCTAATGACCATTTACTTCCTTGGCTTCCTTGGAATATGGCCACACGTCACTCCAATCTCTGCCTCAGTGGCTGTACTGACTTCTTCTCTTCTCCAGGTCTTTGCTACTCTATCTGGCTCAGATCCCCTTGCCTTTTCCTTATAATGACACTTTCCTTTAGATTTAGGTCCTATCCAGATAATCCAGATTATATCTTTATTGCAAAGTCCTTATTATAATTACATCTGCAAAGACTCTTCTCCAAAATAAGTTAATGTTTACAGTTTCCAGGGTTTGAGATGTGGAGATGGGAGCCACTACATAACCTGCTACAGTCACCCTCTGGCCTCTCAAAATTCATGTATAACTCATACACAAAAGACATCCAACAAACATATCCACAAATTCCTAGAAGTCTTAACCCATTACAACATAAACTCTAAGTCCATAATATCATGTACATACCCTGAGGTTAAAAATCAAAATCTTACCATTTAACTCCTAAATCAGATATGAATAAGACCCTTGAGAATGATAAATCCTGAGGAAGAACTGGTCTCCTTTTGTGGACACGTCAGACTAGAAAACAAATTATCTGATTAAAAATGGTGATAGGACTAGCACAGGATAGACATTCCCATTCCAAAAGGTAGAAATTCTAAGTAATAAAAAGGTCACCAGTCCCTTTTATTACACCCTTTATTTACTTATTATTACACCAGTCCCTTTTATTACTCCCTTTAAAAAGCAAGTTTTAAATCTAGCAAGACAAATTCTGTTAGGTTTCAGAGTCTGAGCATAATCATTTGTGACTCGTAGCTCCACTGTCTGGACATGTGTCTCTACCTTTTGGGCCTGATGATCTGTCTGTTTCTGCCTCAGAGTTGTTCTTCCATTTCCTTGAAGGAAGACACATGTTTGCTGCTGAGTAACTATATATTCTTGTTGCCTGCCTGTAGAATTCTGGAAGCCCAGTAGCATTGTATCATATCCCCAAGTCTTGTCCCGTCCAGTCCATGCTGGTCGGATTCCTGCTGATATAACAAACATTCTCAACAACTTTGTGAATCTCCCATGTATGTCACAGTGATCAGACGAGTAGACAAGAAGACCCCCCTCAGATCATTCCTGGATAATCTCATCTACTCCTGGCTTTTGCTAAAGTCTTTGAAATAATCCATAATTTATAAACTTTCAAAATAAAGTTGTCGAGCCACATTCTTGGATCTCTCTCCAGAGTACACTTTGCTGATACTGAATTTCCTCACTTTAGCATCCTTTGCAATTTGGACAGGCTGAAAACATCTAAAATCATCAATGGCTGGTTGCTTTTTGCACAGTTCCTTCCTCACTTTATCTTTTTCCCTCACATTTTACTCTGAACAGAAAAATATGTAGGTGAATGAGGATGCATCTTCAACACTTTGGAAATCTCTCCAGCTAAATATTCAAGTTTATCACTTAAAAAGTTGTTCTTTCCACCTGACAGGAGACCACAATTCATTCAAGGCTTGTGTTTCCTCCAGTTTCCAATTATGTATTTCTCATTTCCTTCTGAGCCCTTTCCTGTAGTGTATTTAACATTCAATACCCATCAATATTCTGTTTATGAAAATATATTTATTCTCCAAAGCATTACACACTTTCTCTACTGCACTCTGTACTTCTACCTAAACCTTTCCCAGAATTGAGTTTAGCATCCATCTCTCTACCAACAATCTTTTCAAAGCAATCCAGGAATGCTTCTCCAAATTCTTCCAGGCTTTACCCATAATCTAAGTCCAAAACCACATCTACACTTTTAGATATTTATTACAGCAGGATCCCACTGCCCAGTGCCAAAATCTGCATTAGTTTCCTGTGGCTGCCATAACAAGCTACCACAACAAACTGGTAGCTTAAAACAAGAGAACTTAATTTTCTTACCCTTTTGGAGGCTGAAAGCCTTAAAACAGTATGTCATCAGGGCTTCATTCTCTCTAGAAGCCTTGTTGTGTTACCAGTGGGTGGGAGAGGCTGCTTCCAACCCACAGGTTGGGTGGTGGAGTTTTTGATCCTACAAGATTAGCACTGAAATCATCACAGTACCCTTTCTCAATGGAGGTTGGTGGTGGGGGGCTGCACCCACAATGCAAATATGTTATAATGCATCTAGGTGTTACCCTGGGGCAGAGGTCGAACAAGAGATCTCCTGGCTCTTGATCTTTCAGGCCCAAGGTCTTGGAGACTACAAGGTCAAGATGTTGTGCCCTCAGTCTTCCAATGTGTATAGCTCATTTATTACTGTCTTTCCCTCCAGTTCCTGCCTCTATCATTTCCCTTCAAGAGTCGGGACTCTGCCTCTGGGTGTGTCTTCCACTTTTCCTGCCTAGCTCCTCCCTAACTACTCTGTATTTTACCTCTTCCAGTTTCTGTTGGCTTCCAGCATTTCTGGCTTCTTACACTTATAGCCACATCACTCCAATCTCTGTTTTTTTGGTAGATCACTTTTTTCTTCTTTTCTGTGTCTTCTCCTGTTGTCAATTTCATATTGCCCTCTACCTTTACGTTATAAGGGCCCTTGTCCTTGGATTTAGGACTCAGATAGTCTAGAATAATCTCCCTGTTTCAAGATTCTTAACTTTTGAAAATCTGCAAATCCTTTTTATTCCTCAAAAGGTGATGTTCACAGGTTGCAGGGAGTAGGACATGCAGATACCATGTTCCGAGCCATCATTCAACACTCTATCTCTAGGAAATACCCATTCAAGAGAAAATATCCTATTTGCAGGTGATTGCAAATGTAATGGGACAAAAACCAGAATCTCACTCTAATTATGGGAATTCTCTGCCTTCAGTGCTCACAGTCCTTGGTCATAGCACTTCAAAAAGAATGAAGAGGGAGATCAGATGGAGAGTGGTGGGCAGCAAATGATAGTTTATTGAGCAATAATATTAAGCTCCCAGAGGGGGAGAGGGCCTGAGAGGTTTGCTCTTGGATTTTCTAAATTTAGAGGTTTTTAAATAGCTCTTTTGTGGAACTGTCTTAAGTGATCAGTGTATGCTGAGTTGTGCCAATCAGGGCTTTGGTTGTGTATCTTTTTTCTTTTTCTTTTCTTTTTTTAAAGATTTTATTTATTTATTTGAGAGAGAAAGAATGAGAAAGAGAGGGAGAGAACATGAAAGGGGGGAGGGTCAGAGGGAGAAGTAGACTGAGCAGGGAGCCTGACATAGGACTGATCACGGGACTCAATCCTGGGACTCCAGAATCATGACCTGAGCTGAAGGCAGTTGCTTAACAAACTGAGCCACCCAGGCACCCTCTTTAGTCATGTATCTATCCACCTATTAGGTTAATGTCTGTGCTGAGGGTCTTTTTGGGCTGACATCTGGGGGCTTGTGTCTTAACTGCACTTTGTCCATGATAGTGACAGATGCTTTGTGGTTAACTGACTTATTTTAGGACATTTTGCAGAAGTCATTTCTGCAAAGGCTGTGAAACAGAACGCTGTGGTCCTGTCTAAGCTGCAAAACGGGATGTTAGTGCTATATTATCTTAGCTCTCTTGACTCCATATTTTCTGGGGACCCTGACCCTGATTACCTAACTGTCCCATTAACTCCTAACACAATGGTGGAGAGTGGTTGAGAAGTTTGTGATCAGTATAAGGAAAATTTTCCTTACCAGTCTCTCAGCCACACTCAGTCTACTGCTGTCCCAGCTCATACCGGTGTTACTTCTTCTTCCTGCTTCCATATATCCTAAATTATGCACTGCACTTTCTATGGTGGTTTTAATGAATTCTAATTCCCTTCTTTTTTTTTCTAAGATTTTATTTATTTATTTAACAGAGAGAGATCATAAGTAGGCAGAGAGGCAGGCAGAGAGAGAGGGGGGAAATAGGCTCCCTGCTGAGCAGAGAGCCCGATGCGGGGCTCGATCCCAGGACCTTGGGATCATGACCTGAGCCGAAGGCAGAGGCTTTAACCCACTGAGCCACCCAGGCGCCCCTCTAATTCCTTTCTCTGTTCAACAAATACCTGACTGAGATGAACCCGAGATCCCCTCCCTGATCTCATGACTAGAGCTGCAAAGGGGTGAATAATTGTTTATTTATTAACACTTAAATAGTGCCCATTATGTGCCAGCTATGGCTAATCACTTTGAAAATACTAGTAATACTAATTTAGTCTTCAAAAAGCACTATCTTCATTTTACAGATTAATAAGTTGAAACAGTGAGTTTTAGTGTCTTGGCCACTACAAAGCCAGTAATGGTCCAGAAGTAGTTGGGAGGAAGACTCAAGCGTCAAACTGATGGAGATCCAGTGCCAGCCTTGTCATGATTGATAAAAGGTTGGAGAATGGAGAGTATGTGTGATACGTGGTTTCCTAATACTCACATTAGAGTCAAATTAACCTGTACAACTTTAGGCTTCTCTGCAGACCAGAAAGCGCCCCCTGTTCAGACAGATGGTTTGGAAGGGAAGAGAACTTGGAGGAGTTCATCATTTGTGTCCAGGTTCCTCCCCGAAACACTGTTCAGTGTCTCCCTTACTTTCCCGGAACAAACTGAATGAAGACGTAGGACGAGAGATCAGAAATGGTACCTTCACCTGGAAACACAGGAAGGACCGACACGTTTTTGCCTGACAATCCCCACCTTGTTCAGTACCTCTTTGTACCTTTAATTTTTTGCTTCTTGCTGACTTATAAAGTTCTTCAATGAAATTCATTTAAGTTTTGGTCCATAGTATTATTTTTATTAAAAAAATATCTCGCTGCTTAATAAAAGGTCTGTTCTTAAATTTAAAACCATATTTATAATATGGACATATCTACTTTACATTTCCTGCTATTATTAGTTCTATTTGATTGGTTTATATTGACCATGATATTTATGGAGTGGGTGTTTGAGTTTTTTATATGATTTCTTATTTTTAGCTCTGACCTGTGTAGAGAAATTTCAGAACATTTTTTTTTCAATTTTATCAGTAATAAATAAGCATTTGGTATTGGTTATTTGGGAGGGACATTGGTTCCACTTACAATGTATTTTATGTAATATAGTTGCTTTTTAAACATGTAGTTATAAAATATTTAATCTACGTGCATAAAAATGAATCAATACAAAAGAAAAGTTCTATTATTGACAAGGAGTAAGGAATAAGACTCGGGGAAGTTTCTTCCACATAAGGCTCAAAATAATTTAAATAAAGCTGGTGAATTCGAATTTTGATGAAGTTTTAAAAATATATGTGCATTCACATGACTGGCATGCAGTATATACTTGTTAAATAAATGAATTACTAATGAATGATAATAAATTACTTGGAGTTTAAGTGTTTCTATTTCATTTTGCCTTTGGGTTTTGAACAATCAGTTTGCACTACTTGGAATGACTTTCCCAGAGAGTCTCCCTATTTATCCTTCAGGTCTCCTTTTGAATGTCACCTCATATGGTAAACAGTCCCTGACAATACCAGGCCATCTTTGACAACACTCTGCACATCGCCCTATCATAGAGAAAGATTCAGCACTCCGTTCCTGCCCCTACCATAGAGAGACATCGCTCTGTTAATAGAGTTGCAGTTCTCTATAATTAACTCCAGCATAGAATTTTGCATCATCCCCACCAACAAGGTCTCATCCAACTCGGCCTCTTTAGTAAATAAACTTTTTCCCACATTAACATTTGAGTCATGTTTTTAAAGTTAAGATATTAAGGTAGTAGCTATTTTTAAGTTCCCACAGTGTGGGGGCATAACTTATATTTAAGACTGTAGATTAAACAGTACTATGCTGCAATGATTTATATGCACTCCTGGGTTGCTTTTCATGCAAGGAAGGTTTGCCTTTGTGTTCTTGGCCGCGGTTCTGTCTTTCCCACTGTTAATATAGCAACTGTCAAACCAGCTGCTGTCCTAAACCTAAAAGATACCATTTTTTTAAAGCAAGTTTTAATAAGTGGCTTTTAGGAAAATGTATTTGCAAGTATATGCAGAAAAAGGCTAAATGATGTATGTCTCTAAGGATGCTGGAATCTGTATCCATACCTCTATCTGTCTGTGTTTTTATATATGGTCTTTAATATGTATTTTTTATCTCAAAACCAGTGTTTACAACCTTACCAAATGTTATAAATCATATTATTATGTAGTTTTTTAAAAATATAAACATTCTTTCTGTAGAGGAATAGAATTCAAATCAGTGTTCTCACGTACATTTTATTTGCATACCAAAGAGTATATTCATATCCTTGCTCATACTGATATTTCAAGCAAAATATCACTTGAATATCATTTGTCCTTTTACTTAAGACAAATTATGAGGATGACTTCTTTTTCAAACTGAAACTAGAGCCTCAGTGCGACTGTACATGGGTTTCAACCTCCTAAGGATTGTATGTGTGTATATAATGTACACAAATATGAAACTTGGGAATGCATCATGTATTTTGTAATATACAATCTGTTTCAGCCTGTTCTTATCTATAAGGTCTTTTTCTCACTCGAAAAGTAAAGTGAAGAAAAGAAAAGGTGGTATTGCTAAGGTCATATTAATCTATAATGAATTAGCTTTAATGTGCCAAATACTAAGTCCACCCCAAAAGCTCATCACTTTTCATTTTATGTATTCAGGTAAATGAGTCTGGGAGACAGATAGCCACCTAGGAGGACATCACTCTTGAAAGCCCAAATGTAGCATAAAGGAAATGGACGTTAGTTGGAGCTTACAGTAATCTCAGAGGATCTTTATAGGTATCAGCTTAGTCATAAATTGACAAAGAACCTTGTTTGCCCTCAGCTGTCAAGAATCATAAGGAAAGATATTTAAAACGCTTTGAAAAACTTTAATGTATGGCCATTTGTTTAAACTCCAGCTGTGGTTCTTTGTTTGTATTATTTTCTTTTCTTGGAAGTATTAAAAAAAATAAGTATAAGCCCTCCAGCTATAGATTTTAATAGCTACTCAATGCTTCTGTAATCCCAAATATTGATCAAATTGCATTTAAGAGTTATCAGAAGAGTTATTTTTAAATTAACATCCCTTCCCAAAAACAATTCATATTTAGATGGTGATAGTCTATGTAGAGTTAAAGCTAATGTAATTTTAAGGTATTTTAAAGTTAATTCTATTTTTTAAATAAAATGACTACTGTATATAATATTTCATGATTTTTTTGAGATGCTTCAAATTGGGACTTATTAAAAAAGAACTCATATCAAAAAATAAGGAATACAGACATTAAAATATCCTCTTTTTCTTGTCTTGGAATTTGTGATCTTGTGGATTAATGTTCTCTTCAAATCTTAACATGAAATATTTTTCTAAGCTCTATAATCTTGGGAAACTTTATATGTTGGACATTAATCATTTTTTAATTTTCAAATGAATTGCCATTTTATCTCAAACTATTTAAACACTTCTTAAAATAATATGATTTTATTTTTTGATAAAATACCTTATTATAAATTAATAGAATTTAGTTTTCTGATCTCTTTACCTCTATTTGTTTTACATGTGAAAGAGTACTTTTCTATTATATATATTTTGATACTCTAGAGTATAAAGTAAAACTCACATGGATGGAAATACTTATTTTTTAAGCCAAATTTAAACTTCCTATGTGTTCTAAAGTCTGATCCAACAGTGATGTCAACTTCCTAAATCCTTGTAGAAGTGACTCTCTATAGACGCATGAAGCGCTTAGTAGATTCCAACTGTTGTTAATCAAAGTTAAATTTACTAGGATTACTGCAGTAAGGAAAAAGAATCATGCTGAAGAGTTTATTTCTTCAAATGGAGGAGTTATGGGAGAGTATGTATAGGATTGGTTTTAAAGCCTGGACTGGAGGATTTTAACACTGATTACGCAACACTGATAATTTGCTGCATGAGGCAGAAGTTACCACATGATGGTTTTGGATTTCTGGGCATGGGGTAAGGTTAGGTTTTTGAAATGAATGTTTCAAACAAATTTTTCGTCTTGCAAGCTGTTTAATTGGTTCATGCCATATATTATAGAAACTAGTGGTTCTTTGACTAAAGCAGTTAGGGTTTTTGTTTGGTTTGATTTGGGGATTATTTAAGACAGGAACAAAAAATTCTGGTTTTTCTCAATTATCAGCCCCTCCCCCCAGCTTTTAGCATTTTTCAGCCTAAGCTTTAAGTGTGATATTGTAATGAGACATAATCAGTGTAGATCTCTACCGCTGTACAATGTATGTGTAATATATAGAGTGGTCATGTGGTAGTTTTTTTAAGGTAATTGTTCCAGTATCTATGTCAGGGTTTTCTATTCTCTGTTCTGGAACATCACTTTTTGGATCATTTGATTGGCTAGCAATTGCACAGGAACATTGAATTATCTTTAAGTCACTCATTTGAGCATAGCAACACTGCACATGCCAAGAGAAGGATTATAATCAGAATTTATAGTTCACTTCTAAGGAAAAAGCCAGGGGAGCTCAAGTTAAATTTTAAGAACGTATCATTTCCACCTGTCCAAAGAACCCGAAAAAGTCTATTTGGGAATATTAGCTCAATTACATAATTTCATGATTTTTTTTCTTTCATAATTGTTTAGTAATATTCAGTGTAATAGGTAAGTATATAGGAATGTAAACACAATTATTGTACCCTAAGGCAGCATAAACTCTACCTCAAATAGGCACTATTAGTTCTATAATTGCCCTATTAAAACACTGAGTATCCACTTATGGTGGCTTAGTTGGCTAAGTGTTTGCTGTCCCCTCAGTCATGATCCCAGGATCCTGGGATCCAGTCCCTGGTTGGGCTCCCTGCTCAGAGGGGGTCTGCTTCTCCCTTTCCCTTTGCATTTCCTCCATGCTCTCTCTCTGTCTCTCGCTGTCTCACTCTCTCTAAAATAAATAAATAAAAATCCTAAAAAGAAAAAAAAGGAACCTTATGTATCCACCTTCATGAATCTCTTTGATAGGCTTATGGCCTTGATGACAAGACCTAATTCTACTATTCTCTGAACTATAACATGAAGTAGTCTACTTACTTCCATGACTCATAAAACACGAAAAAAGAACTTTGGCAACAGAAACTGGTATTGCAAAATTTCCCTTCAGTGGTTCAAGTTTGTGAATTCAAATGGAGGTTGTTTTGCTCTTTTTTAAAAGTTAAATTACCTGAAGAACACCCTCTCTCCCTTTACCCCTTCACTATCCCTCCCATCTCTCTCTCTTTCTTCTCTCCCTCTCTCTCTCATTCCCAGTTATGAGAAGGAAGGACCAAAATAAATTCCAAGTTCTATCCTGAGATAAGCATGACTATGTTGAGGTAACACAAGCCAATTTGTAGATGTAGCCAATAGCTCTTCTGCCACAAAGACAATGCCAGTCATTAGAGCTATCAGTGGTCTGTTTTCAGTCAAAGTCACGGTTTAGGTTTAAAAGACAGCTGGTATGAATTTTAGTAAAGCAAAATCAAGGAGACTCAGAAGCAACAAATTGTAACAACAAAAGGGAACACATACTTTTGGTTAAAATAACTTAGGAATATGTCAAAGTTCAAAGAGTTAATGAATATTTTGGTGTTAAAGGGAATTTCTGTTACCTAGGCACAGGATAATTTGACTGGCTTACAGAAAGGAAGGCCAAATTCTAATCTTAATTTCTATAAACAATCCAACTCATAATTTGTACTCGAACCTTGAAGATCATATTAAATAACAAATGATTCCTGCCAGATGGAGTCAACTTTGTCAACACAATTTATTATAATTCATTGTTTCTCCTAAATTAATAATTATATTATAAGCTAAAGGAAAAATAATTCACATTTCCACATTTTTCACAATTATAGCATGCTCTCAAATTTATTTTTTATTATGGTTTTGTCTATTAGAATTTTTTTAATTAACCTCAAAATTCAAAAATGCCTATGTATGTAAACATAAAAAATATATAAGTATACAAATAAATGGTATAATTAAAACTTTTAATTTTATATTTAAAATAGAGTCAATCTCATCACAGTATTAAAGGATACAATATATGTCTATATTATTCTTTTTTATATTAACGAACAATAGCAGACAAAATATTTTATATACCTATTGCAATTTCTCTGTGAAGATTTATATGTTAATTATTGCATTTAAAGAAAGTAATGAACTTTATTTCACCCGGATACAAAAGAAACCCAGAGAGCAGGAAGGCAAGAGTTTTTCAAATAACTCTTTTAAATAAACACATATCACTGTATTTTTTAAGATATAAAAAAAATTGCACTGGACAGAATTAAACAAACAAGGAAGACTTTATTGAAGATTTGCAATAGAGGTTCAGACTATTGCAATAGAGGAGAGAGATTGAACTCATCTCTGTTGAAACAAGGCAGGCAAGTTTTTAAGAACTAGGGTGAGCTAGTAAAGTAGTAGAAGACCTTAGTTTGGAAGTTGATTAGTGTAATTAGGTCATCTATTTACTGATTGGTGCTTATAAATCTTAGGCTCCTTTCCTCTCACAGAATTTGGTGGATAGGAGCTCTATCTCTCTCTCTCTCTTTTTTTTTTAAAGATTTATTTATTTATTTGGCAGACAGAGGTCACAAGTAGGCAGAGAGGCAGGCAGAGACAGAGAGAGGGAAGCAGGCTCCCCGCTGAGCAGAGAGCCGATGCCGGGCTCCATCCGATCCGAGGACCCTGGGATCACGACCTGAGCTGAAAGCAGAGGCTTTAACCCACTGAGCCACCCAGGCGCCCTGAGCTCTATCTCTCTTGATTAAATTTCAAAAAGATAATTCCCAGGGCTTTGAAGGAGCTATTCCTCATTGTTAAATCTGCAAGAGGCTGGGAAAAAATTTACCCAACTAGGAGGCAGAGAAAGAATATCCAACCATAAGTTCTCTAAAGTAAGTGATCCTAGAAAAGGGAAGTCAGAGAACTAAAATCAGAAATAAACCTATCTGAAGTTCAGTCAACCTGAGGGGAACATTAAAACTATCTTGGAAAATGTTGCAAAATAAAGAAAATTATGTAATATATGTGTTTGTGTGTGTGTGTGTGTGTGTGTGTGTGTGTACCTAGGGTAAAATAGAATTATAATATATTTATTTTAATATAAAATGTGTGACTATACATAATATTTAGTGCATATATATATATGCATTCATATATATTATATACCTGAATATATATATTTAAAGAGAACCACATATTCAGGGCCTATTAATCATTAGCTAACCTGTATATAAAAATAAAAAAGAAGAGCAATTTAAGATTATATGCCATAGCTAATATATATATGTATGTATGTATTACTTGGGAAATTATCCAGATATCTAAGGAATTACAATTTAATATTAGTTTAAGGTCTTAAGCTTGACACAAAAACCTTGAAATAACAATTTAATTCATCATATGAAGTCTTTAAGGTTGGTATCATAAGACTTTATGAGATTTCAACCTTTTTAATTTTTATTTTTTAATATTTTATTTATTTATTATTTGACAGAGAGATGGTGAGAGAGGGAACACAGGCAGAGGGAGTGAGAGAGAGAGAAGCTGACCCTGCTGAGCAGGGAGCTGGATGCGGGACTCAATCCCAGGACCCTGGGATCATGACCTGAACTAAAGGCAGATGTTTAACAGCTGAGTCATCCAGGCACCCCATAATTTCACCTTTTTTTAAAAGACATCCTTTAGAAAAGGGCATACATTATTGCAATAGTAGTTTAACACAATTTTTTGGTTTGAAATAGATTTCATTTACTGCTAAATTTATTCAATTTGAAACAGTGATAGCCTGTGGAACCCATAGCCCTCATATAGATAATCTGAAATATACAAATCATTAGAAATAAAATCTTGGTCTTTTTTTTTCTTTTAATTTATTTGACAGAGAAAGATCACAAGTAGGCAGAGAGGCAGGCGGAGAGAGAGAGAGAGAGGGAAGCAGTCTCCCTGCTGAGCAGAGAGCCCCATGCGGGACTCGATCCCAGGACCCTGAGATCATGACCTGAGCCGAAGGCAGTGGCTTAACCCACTGAGCCACCCAGGCACCACAGAAATAAAATCTTAGTCTTATTACCTAATGTATAGTTTACTAACATTGTTTTAGCATTGTTCTACCATAACAAAGAAGGAATAGAGTTATTTCTAAGCTAATATTCAGTCACTCTAATTTGCTCAAAAAGTCACATTTCAATCAGGATTATTGTATGAACTATCTTTAATAGAAATAAACTTCTGTACTCATACATCAAAACATCTGAAGACATGAATCCAGGCTAACAACTCTGAAGAACCTAAGCATTACCAAGCTCACAATTAAATTCTTCCTTCTGAACTATAATTTTAGTAATGGATAAAACTACCAGAGATAATTTCTTTTGGAAATTTTGTAATATTTATCTAAACTGCATATCGCTAGAGTGTGTATATAGTACCAGAACAAAGTTTCCTAAGAAAAGACAAGAAAAAAAAGTGAAAGAATTGAGAGAGAACTATTTTCAGATAGATATGAAATAATCTCCATAAAAGTCTAATTTTTTTATGCTCAATTTTGGGAGAAAGCATACAGATGAGGGGGGAGAGGGTGGAATGAAGAGTGTGTGCCTGTACTCCAAATAAGATTTAAAAAAATTTTTTTTTTTTATATTTAGTCTCTTACAACCATTTTTATATGAAAAAGTTCCCAGAGTAACCAATGGAATTTCACCGTTTCTTGATTGACTTATGCTAGTTAGAGAAATATACACATGAATTAAGAGATTATTTTGGCCTGGACCATTTAGTTGTTAAAGGAAACCCATGAGAGGTGACTGCAATGCTCAGTAAGAAAAGAGCTCTCAGAAATTGAAATATTATCAGCAATATTTCTCCTACTCTCCAAGTGTATCCTGTACTTTA
>PISX010024496.1:0-27796 GCA_004024625.1 Mellivora capensis
CCTTTAGGCTTTTGTTCTCTGGAGGTTTTTATGTCTGTTCCTTTGTTTTCTCTCCCCCCTTGGCAGCTCCGGATGGTTCTTGGAGGTTTAGAGGAAAGCAAACTGCACCCAGACCTCCCTCCCAGAGAGAAGCCCCAGTCCGTTCCCCTCTGGGTGCTGCAGAGCAGGTTCCCAGCCGCGGTCTCTGGGGACACCTGTGCGTCCTGCTTGTACTCAAAACCACAAGTGACAGCTGTCTGGGCAGCTCCAGACCGCCAGAGAGGTTCCAAGCAGGGAAGGCACACAGAGATTTTCCTGCTGGCCCGAGCTGAGAGCGATGAGACTTTCTGGGTCCTAGAGCCCCCGCTGGTGCCCGCGCGCCTCTCTCAGGGGAGGGGGTGGAGCGCGTCTCAGGCTCCGCTAGCGCGGCGAGGCACACGCGTGGGGACTGCAAAAGTCTGTTTCTGCTCCGGGAGGGTCCCAGCCCCTGCCACACGCCAAGCGCCCTTAGGAGGTCTCCTCCCAGTTCACCGACCAGGACCTGGTTTCTCCGCTGCACTCTCTCTGGCTCAGCGCCAGGGCTGTCTGCCCTCCATGGGGGACTTAAGCCCCTGTCCCTAACAGTTCCAAATCCCACAGTTTCACCTTATGATCTTTTCTCTTTTTGAGTGCTTTTTATGGGTCTTCAAGTTAATGCTGGTCCCCAGTCTTAGGGGACTCTCGTATTGGGGTATTACTTCCCAATGCGTCTCCTCTGGTGGCTCCCTCCCCCTTTTGTTTATCTTCCAATACCAGTCCGGTGTTCCCACTCCGCTTTACCTGCCCACTGGCATCTTCTGCCCCCGTAGAGATCCTGACATCCCACTGGCGTCTTCTGCCCCCGTAGAGATCCTGACGAGTAGAATTTTGATCTCAGGCTGATTTCATGAGTGATCGGAGTTCCTTGGTAGGTAATCAGCTCACTTTAGGGGACAGGTTGAATCAGAGCATCCTCCTAGTTCCCCGCCATCTTGTCTCCCCCCCAATAAGTAGTTTTAAAACTGTGATCCAGACCTTTAAAACTTTAGAGAAGATGCCTGGGGGGCTATTGGGAGAAGTTGGAAGGTGTAAAGGAAAGGAGAGGATACTATCAGGAACTTACCATACGTCAACCTAAATAATCAAACAATTAAATGAAAACCAGTTGGTTGAAGTTTGGTTCAAATTGATAGGCAGAGGCACCTGGATGGATCAGTTGGTTGAGCATCTGCCTTTGGCTCAGGTCATGATCCCAGTGTCCTGAGACAAAGCCCCATGTCAGGCTCCCTGCTCAAGCAGGGAGTCTGCTGCTCCCTCTGCCTTTCCCTCTGTGTGCTCTCTCTCTCTCTCTCAAATAAACAATTTTTTAAAAAGTGATGGGTATATTTGAAATACTATAGTTGGGTTTTTGGAACTGAACATGTATATAAAGGAGAATGTTGTGAGTATACTGCTCTTAGTACTAGCACTATTGCTATTACTATTATTACAAGTATAAGTAAATGCTTGCTTAGTCTTTACAAGAACATAATTAAGAAAGAAAGTAACAGGAAAATAATTAGGCGCTTTTTGAATGTCAGGGCCAGTGGGTTTGTGCTTAAATCAATAAAACTGGCCCCAGTTGTTATGGCATTGTGAACACATAACCATGAGGTTCACTTTTAAAAAGAGATCTCTGAAATTTGAGAAACATGAAACTGAGGAAAAATAGGAGAGGGACAAGTTTGGCTTTTCTTGTAATAAATAATCAGATATCTCAAGGAAATTGCTGACAGCCACAGGACAACAGATTTAAGATGTGTAAGAAGCACTGGAATTAACATCTGCAGTAATGGACAGTAAATTAGATGTGGGACTAAAATAGCAGAAACAGAATTATTTAGTTACTCTGAGTTTTCTTGCCCAAGAGGTGGAAAAGACAGAGTCAGAGTAGAGCAGATTTTGAAGGGAACAGAGTTCTTTCAGATTCAATCCTGTAAACTACAATTTCAGTAATTCTCAAAGTTGTAGCAGCAGATGGTTCTCTGAAGAAAAGAAGTTAGATCGGGAAATGAATGAGGGTACAAATTTTACCAATGCCCAGTTTCAGGGTCTAAGAGAGAAACAGAAACCAAGTGCTATGGAGAGTAGATGAGTGTTTACAAATGAGCTAAGACTGCTTTTGGTTTTTGAAGGAGCACATTCATTCACCAGAGGAAAAAGTCCTTCCAGAGCAGTAGAAATGATACACTTTACACAAACATTTAGGAGTGCCTATATGTTATAGGCACTTTAAATTTCCTAAAACTCTCTATCAATAAACTGTCTGTGAAAGATCTTTCCTCAACAACTTGTCATGTCTTTAGAAAGCTCATTAAAAAGAACTAAAAATCTGTCTCTAGTTTATCATTTTTCCCTTTTAATTACTTCTAATTATACAGTAAATAAATGAATAGATGAAGTATCATATCATTTTAATCAGAAATATATCATTAAATATCTTTATTAGATATATTTTTAAGATTAACTTAGCCACCAAAATCAGAATAGTCCCTCAATATCATCTTACAACCATTCTGTTTTTATTTTTCTGCAATTATCTAAAAGATACTTTTATATGGTGATATTTTTGAATCAGGATCTCAGTAAGGTCTATTTTGCAATTACTTGGTATATCTCTAAAATTTATTTTTACAGTAATTTTATTTTATTTTATTTTTATTTATAATCTGCATCATTTGCTCTGGAAATTTTCAACATTCTACATTTGGCTGAAGGTGTTCCCTCTGGCATTATTTAATGTTTTTCCATCCCTGCATTTCCTGCACATGGGTAGTAAGCTCTACAGTCTTGACCATATTTAAGTCCATTTTCTTTTCTTTTCTTTTCTTTTCTTTTACTTTCCCTCCCTGCCCTCCCTTCCCCTCCCCAACCCTTCCTTTTTCTCTTTCCTGGCAAGGCTATTCTAAAGGTAGTGTTGTATACTTCCCATGTATTTCCATCAAGAAGAATAAAATGTCTGCTTGCGTCACTTCAACTCACTTATACAAGGCCCAGCCTTCATATTGGTCCTCCAGGGCATTTTCCTGAAGTCTCTCCCCACGGCTGTAAACACACGTCAACAGCTCTTTCTACCAATGAAAACAGTTTGTGCACATTCTGCTATCCTTGATTATAAAGTCATGCATCTTAGTGACCAGTGCATTCACCATCTTTGTGTCTTCAACGTTTAATACATTGAAGACCTGATTGTTTGGGATGACAAAAATGGCTTATAATCCATATAGCGTTCAACACTGTTATGCAGTCTGCCAAGTGCATACCCATCACATTAAATATGTTTATGTGATTTTTTTGTTATTCACCATCTACCTTGCCAGTATTATTTTAGGCTATACCTCCTCTCCCGGGAAGCTCCAGTCACAGTAGCCTCTTGTTGGTATCTAGAGCTTCATAAAAGTTTCTCTGTTGCTGAGGTAACAAATTATCACAAACTTAGTGGCACCAGGCAGCACATATTTATCCTTTCACATGTTCCACTGATCTGGAGTCCAAGTATAATTGAGCTAGATGCTTCTCTCAGGAAACTGAACGGCCATCAGGGATGTGATCCTCATGTGAGGCTAATGATGCTTCTTCCAGCTCACTGGCATTTGGCAGAATTCATTTCTCCATGCTCGTGGACCAGGTTCCTGTTTTCCTGTTTGCTCTAGACCATAAGCCACTCATCTTCTAGAGGTCCCCTCATCACCAGTAGTTCAGAATTTCCCTATGTGCTTTCTTGCTCAAAGCCCACAAGAGCTCATCCCTCTGACTTCTGCCACCAGCCAGAGAAAACTCTGCTTTTCAAGGGCTCACCCGATTGCATCAAGCCCACCCAGGTTATTTCTGCAGTAGAAGATTCAAGAATTTGGAACTTCCATTAATGTCTGAAAAATCTCTTCCCAGCAGTGTCCAGATTAGTACCCAATTGGCTAAATAGGAGATGAGAACCTCACAAAGGTCATCTTAGAATTCTGCGTACCATGAGTTTGTCAAACAAAACCTTCTCTTGGGGATCTTGTGTCTATCTGTCACATCTGGGAGCTTACTTGAGCTCTTTTCATGTTTGGTTTTCCTTCAAGTATAAATATACTTTCCGAGTATAATACACTTCTTAGAGGGGCCCTCCTTGATTACCTAATCTAAGCTGCCACCCCATTTCAATCTTCCTATCACAACATTCTTTGTTTCCTTCATAACAATTGCAATTTATGTTAATTTAGTTGACATATGTACTTGTTTATTGTTTCTCTACCCCATGAGAATATAGGATCCATGAGGCCAAGAAATTTATATACCCTATTATAACTCTTGAGTCCATGTACCTAGTAAGTCCTTATGAATTATCCTATTGTAGTTATGAGTTTTACTGAATGAAAGGAGAATACCAGTCTCTGAGTATGTAAAGAAAATTTATGCTCTGAAAATTAATTGAGTACTACTCACAATGTAATACCCTTGTATCAATGAAATGTAAATTCCTCAAAATTGAATTTTTGTTTCTTTTATCCCCAAAGTACTAAACTTAGCATTAATTTTTAACTATAAAAGTGAAAGAACCATCTCACTGAGGAAGAATAATAATGCAAGAATGAGAAAAGTATGAAGTGGTATTTGTCCTTTTGATAAGCCACCACACATATTAATCTCTTCTGATCACACATACATATTTTTGAGACTTTCCTTTGCTTGGAAAAGATGATGGATTAAAACACTGCATTGGAAGTAGATGGGAAATTAGGGAAGAAAGTCATATTTTTCAAAGCTGGTGATATTAACCTATTTCTATTTTCAATCAGAGGCTGGGATTTTCACACAATCTTGTCCTTTAAAAATTCTTAAAGCATATTGCACTCGTAGAGTGTTGGAACTAAGTTCTCCTCTGTCCTTTTTTTGGTCTTCTAACCAAAGAAGGGGACAAACGAAAGATTTAGCTTTTGGTGGTGTACTATGCAGTGTTCTGTCTGTCCCCTTCCTTTCGAGGAATTAAGTTCAACTAATTTGCTACCCTAAACAATGAACACTAAAGCTTATTTTCCTTTATGCATTTTCATGTTTATTTAACAAACCATGATTTAATATAACTTAAAGACTGAGGAATAAAGAGCATGTATTTCTGGCCCTTTTACTCCTTACTCTTTATCACCAGATCCCAGGAGCTCACAAGTCATTTATTTGGTCCTTCCTCTTATCAGGATATTTGAAAAGTCAGTGATGTTAGCTAAAGCAACTCATTTGTGTTAGCGCCCAACCCACCCACACCGCTCCAGCTTCATGTATCCCTCTGGCCGCCACTTTCCTTCAGAGAAAACTTCTCTAATAGTTTAGAAGACTGGGCTGTGCTCTCCCTCAACCACCTCCATTAATAAGCTGTTAATAACCTGTACTGTATAATTTATAATGAACAGTCTTTATGAACTATTTTGCCCTCTTTGTTTTATTCATGTGTTTGTATCTATGTAAACATTACGATTTTAAACTTCTTTCTCTTCCTTCTTCCCTGTTTTTAATACTATTTTTTCTCATTCCCAGGACTCTTCCTGAAATGAGAAGATTAGATTTACTGTTTGATGTAGATAATTTTTTTGAGATTTTTACTGGTTTACATTTCCTTCCTCCAGTGGAATGGAGTAACAAGGTGCTCTAAAAGAGTGAGCAGGGAAATATGAAAAATGAAGGTTGAAATTTTGCAGATGTAGTGTTTTTCATAAATGCATAACTCTCTTTCAATATCTGAAGTCTTATTGTTTTTATTATGAAGAAATTTATACATATAAGATGAAACATACATATTTTAATTATGTGATAATCGTTGTGATAAAATTATATCCATTTATTGGATATAAAAGTATATCCACTTACTGATTTCATTTCAAATAAAATATCTTTATGGATTGGTTTTTTTTTTTTTAAATAAAAGAAAAACCTCATACTTTTTAGAGATTTCCTGGTCATTCAGTCATAATGAATATGACTGAAGATAAAATTAGAAAAATTTTTCTCAGTAATGAGAGTGATTTTATATTTAGTACTACAGGTTTCTGAAGAATTAACCACAAATTCCTAACTCTCACATGGGTTCCTTACCTTTCAGCTCACAGTAGCTGTAAAAGCAACTTAAATTTTGATGAAGACCATTTTGCAGTGTACAGAATGGTCAAATTATGAATTAATATTTCACATTGACTTTATCACTTGCTTAACTTGGCTTACTTACATATTAAGACTTCTTCTATTCCCAGGCCTGTACTATATCTATAAAGTGGCATATGAAACAGAACAAATAAAATTAACATATAGATGATGGATTATTTAATTAAAATGGAAAACTCTGGCATGAAGAAAGAATCTTTGTAAAAATTAAGCAACTTTCACACCTTCTTTAAACTGCAATAAATTATCAAGTGCAGACTGTGTTCTTACAAAGCTCCAGGCACTTTATAAATGGATTACAATTATACATTGCCTTATCAACAAAACAATTCCTCCAAAGAGATTCTATAATTATCACCATTTCTCAAAGAATAACACTGAGGCACAGAGAAGTGAAATAACTTGTCCAAGGTAACCAATCCAGAAAGTAGTACTCCCAAAAATTGAACACAGAGAATTTGACTCTGAACCCCAAAATCAATCATGACATTCTGCACGCTGCTTCCAGACTATATGTACCCCCCCAAACACACACAGGCATACACACACACACACACACACACACACACACACACAGAGTTATTTTTAATAACATTTTTGCCACTATGCTTGCTGCTATATATTCATTGTATTTTTTATCCTGCCAGTAACACTGTAAAATAAGTATTATTTTATTCCAATTTTATAATTGAGAAAACTAAGATTTAGAGAGGTGAATTTGTTAATTTAGAATCAGTACATGAATAAAGACTCAGAG
The DNA here is from genome assembly GCA_004024625.1 of Mellivora capensis. Lineage (NCBI taxonomy): Eukaryota > Metazoa > Chordata > Mammalia > Carnivora > Mustelidae > Mellivora > Mellivora capensis. The sequence continues at coordinate 6,929 of PISX010024496.1, forward strand.
CCCGACTTTTTACTGAGTGCTATTGTCTCATTCCTAATCGAACTCTAAGGCTGTCCCTGGATATTTTTAAACGAAAATCTGTGCAGGATTCTATCTAAGGCATTTCATAAACTGAAAGGCCAAAGTATAATTGTATAATTCTAATCCATTCTGGGTCAGTTTCTTGTGGCTCATGTAACAAATGACAATACATGTTGTGTGTTAAAATGACACTTTTATCCTGTCGCAATTCTGGAGACTAGACAACCAAAATCAAGGTGTTGACGTAGCTCCACTCCCTCTGGAAACCCTAGGAAAGAATCCCTTCTTTGCCTTTTCTTCAGGTTGCTTCCAGAATTCCTTGATTTGTGGCTTCATCATGGCAGTCTTCAAGGCCACCATCTTCAAATATTTCTCTGTTCATCTTCACATTGCCTATTTCTTTGTGTGGAGTCTCTGTCTTATAAAGATGTATGTGAGTGTAGGGGTGCCTGGTGGCTCAGTGGGTTAAAGCCTCTGCTTTCAGCTCAGGTCATGATCCCAGGGTCCTGGGATGGAGCCCCACATCGGGCTCTCTGCTCAGCGGGGAGCCTGGTTCCTCCTCTCTCTCTCTGCCTGCCTCTCTGCCTATTTGTGATCTTTGTCTGTTGAATAAATAAATAAAATCTTTAAAAAAAAAAAACAAAAAACACTTCATCTTCCTCTCTGCCTACTTGTGATCTCTTTCTGTCAAATAAATAAAATCTTAAAAAAAAAAGATATATGTGAGTGTATTTAGGGCCCATCTCGATAATTCAGGGTAGTCTCTTCATCTTAAAATTCTAATTTAATTACATTTGCCAAAATTCTTTTTTGTCATATAAAGTAACATTCATAGGATTACCACTTTATTTTGGACTCCAGGAAAAGAGCAAGCTAACTTATTTCCAAAATGAATCACAGCACCCTATACTCCTGATTCCATTTCCTGTGGTTTCATCATAGGATCTTATCCCATTATTATCCCCTTTATGTGTAATCTCTCCTCCCATATTGGCTCCTCCTTAAAACCTAAAATCATGTGTGAATCTCCTCTGCCATTAAAAAACAGAACAACAACAACAAAAACCTTCCAAACTTCATTCAAATTCACCTTTCCATCAAGACTCTGCCCCATTTCTCTTTTCTTCCATTAACAAATTATTTTATTAAAGCTTTCATTAATTAATTAGACAGAGCAGTGGGGAGGGGCATAGGGAGAGGGAGAGAAAGTAAGCAGACTCTAAACTGAGGGCAGAACCTACTGAGGGCTCCATCTCATGACCCTGAGATGGTAACCTAAGCTGAAACCAAGAGTGGGATGCTTAACAGTTACAGTCTGTGATACGTAGGCACTCCTTCATCAACAAATTTATTAATTATATCATCATTTAGAATTCTCTGACAGTAAGCTATCTCTGATACTTTCCCTTTACTCTTACAGTTAAAATTCAAGCTCTTCATCATGATATTTAAAATTGCTTTAATTCTGATTTCAATGCTTGATCTAGTCTCATCTGCTACTCATAATATACTCCTAAATGCAATATGCAGATGTTTGATTAAAATAGGTGTGCTGACTCCTTTACAAATCCCCCCACCAACACACCCACCTTTAAGATAGATAGGCTCTGTGACTACTTTCACCAATGCAAAATGGTGAAGTAACACAGTCCCACTGTGCAGACTTGTGAGTTAATAGACTGGCAGCTTCCATGACTACCTCTGAGAATTTTCTCTCCAGGTATCTTCTTTGTCCACCATATATAAGTCTTACCATCCTGACAACCATGCTTGAAAGCCATGCGTATTATGGTTAACAGTCCAAACTGAGCCTATCTTCCCTGTCATCTTTGATAAGGCATCAGAAATATGAGTGAAGTGACTCTAGTCCTTCTAGACACCACCCACCAGCGGGATACTACTGAGTGGCTTCAATCAGCACCACATGGAGCAGAAGATTTGGCCAGATGATCCCTGCTGAAATTTCTGATACACAAAATCATGAGATTAAATTAAATTGTTATTGTTTTTAGCCTCTAATTTTTCAGGTAATTTGTTATGCAACAAAAGACAGAATTTGGAATCTAAAAATATCGCTGATGTTTTTTCCATTATGATAAGTGTAATATTTTATCCCTATCCCTTACTTCTTCTATTGCTCACCCCCCACTTTTTCTCTGGTAACAATCAGTTTGTTCTTTATTGTTGAGAGCCTATTTCTTGTTTGTTTCTCTCTTTTTTTCCTTTGCACATTTGTTTTGTTTCTTAAATTCCACATATAAGTGAGATCAAATGGTATTTGTATTTCTTTGATTTATTTTGCTCAGCATTATACTCTCTAGCTCCATAAGTGTTGTTGCAAATGGAGAGATTTCATTCCTTTTTATGGCTAGATAATATTCCATTATATATATGTGTGTATACATATACACACACACACACACACACACTGCATATTCTTTATTCATTCATCTATTGATAGACACAATCTGAGTCCATAATTTGATTATCATAAATAGTGTTGCAATAAATATAGGGGTACATGTATCCCTCTGAATGAGTGTTTTTGTATATTGGGGTAAATACCCAGTAGAGTGATTCCTGGATTGTAGGGTAGTTCTATTTCTAATTTTTTTAGGAACCCCAATACTGTTTTCCACAATGGTTGCACCAATTTTCATTTCCACCAACAGTGCAAGGGAGTCCTTTTTTTCTCCACATCCTCACCAACAGTTGTTGTTTCTTGTATTTTTTTTTTTATCTGAGCCATTTTGATAGATGTGATGTGATATCTCATTGTGGTTTTGATTTGTATTTCCCTGATGATCAGTGATGTTGAGCATCTTTTCATTTGTCTGTTGGCCATTTGTATATCTTTTGGGGGGAAATGTCTGTTCATGTCTTCTGCCAATTTTTAGTTTGATTATTTGTTTTGAGGGTACTGAGTTGTATCAGTTCTTTGTATATTTTGGATACTAACCCTTTATCAGATATGTCACTTGTAAATATCTTCCCCCATTATGTAGTTTGGCTTTTAGTTTTGTTGATTGTTTCTTTCACTGTGCAGAAACTTTTTATTTTGATGTATTCTCTATAGTTTATTTTTGTCTCTATTTCCCTTGTCTCAGGAGACATCTTTAGAAAAATGTTGCTACTACTGATACCAGAGAGATAGATTACTGCCTGTGCTTTCTTCAAGGATTTTTATATTTTCAGGTCTCACATTTAGATCTTTAAACTGTTTTGAGTTTTTTTTTGTGAATGGTGAAATAAAGTTTCATTCTTTTGCATGCTTCTTCCAGTTTTCTCAACACCACTTGTCAAAGAGATTGTCTTTTTCCCCACTGGATAGTCATTCCTTATCAAAGATTAATTGACCATATAATTGTGGGCTTACTTCTAGGTTTTCTGTTCTATTTTATTGATCTATGTGTCTATTTTTATGCCACTACCATACTATTTTCATTACTACACTTCATAAATAAATAGTGAGAACTTTACATCTTCCTTACCAATTCAGGTGCCTTTTATTTATTTATGTTGTCTGATTGCTGTGGGTAGTACTTCCAGTACTTTGTTGAATGAAAGTGGTGAGAGTGGACATCTTTGTCTTGTTCTTGATTTTGGAGGAAGAGCTCTCATTTTCTCCCCATCAGGTATGATGTAGGCTGGGGGCTTTTCATCTAAGGTCTTTACTGTTGCCCTTGGACCTAACTTTGCAGAGGGTTTTTAAATCATGAATCGATGTTGTGCTTTGTCAAATGCGTCTATTAAAGTGATCATATGGTTTGTATCCTTTCTCTCGTTGATGTGATGTATCAGATTGATTGTTTTGCAAACATTAAAGCACTCTTGCTTCCCAGGACTAAATCCCACTTGATTGTGGTGTATGATATTTTTTTAATGTATTGTTGGATTTAATTTGCTAATATTTTGTTGAGGATTTTTGCATCTATATTTAGAGAGATACCGGTTTATAATTCTCTTTTCTTGCTGTGTCTTTTTTTTTCTTTTATAAATACAATTTTTTTAATTTTTTAAAAAGATTTTATTTATTTATTTGACAGACAGAGATCACAAGTAGACAGACAGGCAAGCAGAGAGAGAGGAAGGGAAGTAGGCTCCCTGCCGAGTACAGAGCCCGATGTGGGGCTCAATCCCAGGACCCTGGGATCATGACCTGAGCCGAAGGCAGAGGCTTTAACCCACTAAGCTACCCAGGCACCCGTCTTGTTGTGTCTTTATTTGTATCAGAGTGATACTGACCTCACAGAATGAATTTGGAAGTTTTCCTTTTTCTTGTATTTTTTGGAATAGTTTAAGAGTAAGTATTAGCTCATCTCTAAGTGTTTGGTAGAATTCACCTGTGGGCCATCTGGTCCTGGGCTTCTGTTTCTGGGAAATATCACTGACTTTTGGACCAGGTGGCAAGCAAAGCTGAATGGGCCTAGAAGAGATTCTTAATAAAATCTGGAAGGGTCTCAGTGAGATTATCGATGAGTTCTGGGAAAACAGAGAGGAATTTGTAGTTGGTGGTTAGAAAAAAATGATATACTCTTTATTTAGTGACAGAAAAATTGGCAATAATGTGAAAAATAGGAAGGGTACCTACTTAACTTATGGATCTGGCTCTGGAGATTTCCAAGCAGAAGGTAGAAGGTGACAAATTATTTCTCTTAGGTGGATACAAGAAAATAAGGAAGACAGACATAAAATAAAGAAGGAAATTCTCAGCTTTTCTAACATAATATACAGTAAATATGCAGAAGTAAGAACTTCCTGAGTTGGAAAATCAGTCTGTTTCTCACTTATAGTCTCTTCCAGAAAAAAAAAATACATATACATATATATAATATATAAAATAACTTAGGGTAAATATAAAATCCAGCACGAAGAAGAAAGATGCTTTGTAAGAACTGAAAAAATTTTGTGGTGGTGCAACCCATACCATTTCATTCCTTTTTGAATAGGAATATCTGTTATGGTTATCCTGTCTCTGTCTTACCATTATGTATTGAATTTTTTTGAAAGGAAAAGAGAAGGGGTGTGGAAACTTATCAATTTAGTTCACATAATTTTAGAGTGAGAGGACTCAATTTAAGAGACACCTAAGGAGCGTCATATCACCTGGATCTACCTTAGATGATAAGATCCCAAAATTTTAGCTAATGTTGTACTGGGATGGAATTTAACAGTCTTGGAATGGAGAGAATGTATTTTTAGGGTAAGGGATCCAGGATATAAATAATATACGACTAAAGGGAGAACTATGGTGGATTAGAGATGACCAGGCATTCTTTGAAACTCCCCCTACCAATAAGTGGAGTCTGCTTCTCCTTCCCTTAACTATGGGAGATCTTGATCACTGCTTTGACCAACAAAGTAAGATAGACGTGAGGATTGTGCTAAATTTTTGTGTCAGTCCTCAAGACACTGAGAGTGAGTATTTATTATCCTTTGAAAGGCTTGCTTTTAGATTCTAGTTGCCATGCTGTGAGAAGCCAAAGCCACATGGCAATGCCACATGTAGGCACCACAGTCAATAGGCCTGAGTTTCCAAATAGCAGTTCTGAGTGATACATCTTGGATATTCAGCCCACTTCAGCCTTCACATAATTTCATCCCCTGTCACTAATTGACTATAACTGTGACAGACCCCAAGTAAGAACCAACCATCTGTTCCTAGTCAAAACTCAGTGCCATGAGAAATTATTATAAATTCTAGTTTAAGCCACTGTGTTTTGGGGAGGTATGTTACATGGCAATAGACAAATGGAAAAATGAACTATTTTATTTTGTTGCTGCACAATCTCTTCAAAACTGTGTATCATTTTGCTAGAAATAGTTGCACAGCCATGGGGTATATTTTTCAGAACTTCTTGGATTCAGAAGTGTCCGTGAAATAATTTTAACCAATTAAATGTGAACAGAAATGAATTACCCTTCCTAGTTCATGATGTCTCTGCTCCAAATTTAATTTCTGCTTGGAATATCTCATCATCATTTTATCTCATTTATTTTTTGCTCAGAAAAACATTCTTTTTGAAGGATCAGTCGAATTCTCACCTCCTTCTAGAAGGCCCTTTCTCCCATATACAAATTTTTATCATCTTTTCTGCCACCTTGGAATTGGTACATTATTTTTTCTTACCTTATGATAAGTAGATGAATAAACCTCTTCATTCATCATTGTTCTAGTCCACTCGAGCTGCTGTAACAAAATACCACAGACTGGATGGCTTATAAACAACAGAAATTTATTTCTAACAGGTCTGGAAGCTGGAAATCCAGTCAGTATCTCAATGTTGTCAGGTGAGGACCCCAACCTGCATCCTCACATTGCAGAAGAGGCTAGGGAACTCTGTGGGGTCTTTTCCATAAGAGTACTGATCCCATTTAGGAGGGTAAAGCCTCTCACAGTCCCCACCTCCTAATACCATTGCCTTTGGGGGTTAGGATTTCAACATGAATTTTGGGGGAACACAAACATTCAGACCATAGCAAATATGTTAACATCTTGACATCAAGGAGCTAAATTTCTAGCACTCAACCCAATGACAGATGCATAGAAAATATTTCCAATTTGTTGGAGAGAAAATGAATATATTAATTAGCTATAGTATTTATTTAAATTCCTTAGAATCTAGTAAGTTAAATTTTAAAAGCCAAATTTTAGATATTATATTTTCTTTTTTTTCCCCGCAAAATAAGTAAAAACCTTTTAAGGAATATGTTGATGTTTTCTAATATGAAATGAGTTCTGAAATAAATTTGTACGTTATTGTGTTTGGTAGAAACAAGTGACAGAGTTGTAGAAAACTATTGAAAAATTTAGTTGAAAATAAATTCATTTCAATTGTCTCCCTCTAAAAAAAATTTCACCAAAGTTGCCAAGCATCTAAAATTGTACCAAGCTTATTAATAAATTACTGTATTTGAAATCATATTGTTATTTCAGTTCTACTGCTGTCAGTTTTAGAATTTAAAAAAAATAAGATTTTAACACTAACTGTTAGCAAAGACTATTTCCATCTTATAATCACAACTTCTGGCTGAATAAACTTTACTTATAAAGAGCTAATTAGATCTTCTCTTTTATATACTTGGAGAATGTTAGTGTAACTTTAGATTAAAAAGTGAAAGAAAATCTCAAGTTTGAAGTAAATTATGTATTTTATATTTATCATAGAGTACCATTCATCCATTTAGTCTACAATAGCATGTATACTTGGAGTTTTCATAAAAGAAAACACACACTAGAATGTTGTTTCTTTCAGAGTCTTTGGGTGCCTCAGTAGGTTAAATATCTGGCTCTTGGTTTTAGCTTAGGTCATGATCTCATGGATAGTGAGGTTGAGCCCCACATCAGGGGAGTCTTCTTGAAGATTTTCTCCCTCTGCCCCTCCCCCTACTTGCTTTCTCTCTCTCTCCCTCTCTCAAATAAATTAATAAATTAAAAAGTGGTGTTTCTTTTTTAAAGCCATGCATAAATAACCGTGCATAAACGCATGGAGAAAACTCAAGTGTTGTTAGGATAACTTTAAATGAAAGACAAAATTTGTTTTGTTTCTTTGGTATCTTAAAATGCTTTACTATTTCACTATTCCTTTAAATGTGGACACAGATTATCTTTATTTTGCAGGCAAGCCATCTGCTGGAGTCTCAGACCTTTCCATTTGAATGGTAACCCTGTATCATTTCAAGTCAACACTTGGAACCAACGCGGAGGAAGGATCTTGTCAGCACCATGAACTTGAAGTCGGATGAGGGGAAAATGTCTCAGAAAACTCCTTCAATTTTCTCTTTCCAATGTTTTGAAAGTTTCTTTACATTTTAACATATTTATATTTAAAGAAAACAATGTTACATGCTGACCTGTAAAGGATAAAATATTCCTCTTTTGACCACCAAGAAAACTATGTGTTTTTTGTCTATTCGTTTGTTTTTTAACAGATACTAACAACAACAACAACAAAAAGTATGTAGCATTCTCAAAGATGAGGTATATTTGAACATACACCTAACTATCTTTTCACTGTGACATACAAAATGTTTAGGCACATGAAGTGATTAAATAGTAATGTGCTGAGAGGTAGAGTTTACAATTTTTTTTTAAAGATTTTATTTATTTATTTAAGAGAGAGAGAGAGAGAGCATGAGAGGAGAGAGGTCAGTGGGAGAAGCAGACTCCCTGAGGAGCAGGGAGCCCGATGCGGGGCTCGATCCCAGGACTCCAGGATCATGACCTGAGCCAAAGGCAGTCGCCCAACCAACTGAGCCTTTTGATAGATGTAACTGCTTCTACTTTGAAATTGTACTCTTATGGAAGTCTAGATTAGTACTTTATTTGTGTACAGAGCTGAAGAATCTAAACTCACTTCCTTAAACTCACTTCCCATGGAGCATATTTCTTTTTCTTTTCTTCTTCCTCATAAAGTTTTAATATGTTCTCAATATATAATTTTACTCTTCATATTTTTATACATCTTATATACAGATATACATTCATTTCTTAGAGTAAAAAAGTAATATTTCTCCTATGGGTTGTAATATATATTACATATTATATGTGTAATTACATATACACATACATATGTATCCATATACATGTAATTACATATAGAAATAACATGTAATTATAACATGTAATATATATATTTTGCAACCCATAGGAGAAATACTCCCTATTATAAAATATAATTATATAATTATGTATAATATATGTGTATTATCTCCAAATGGAATACATGCAGCCAAATACTGTCCCAAATGGTTCTACCAATTTATACCTCACCAGTAATGATGACAAAACTTGGTTATGGCAGTCTTTCTAATTTTAGCTATTCTTCTAGGTGTATAATAGTATCTCATTTTGGTTCTCAGTGGCATGTCTCTAATTATTAATGAAGTCAAACAAACCTTTTTCAACATTATTGTTCAGGTGGAAAATTTGGTGAAGGTCTATTCAAATCCCATCTTTATCTTGCTGTGGATTTTTTCACTTTTTTTTTCTTTGCTTTGTAGATTATATGAGATTTTTGTTGTATGTGCTGCAATTTTACACTTTGTAAAAAATGCTTTTTATGCATAGATTTTTTTTATCTTTAATGTAATTCATTTTATCAATCTTTCCTCTAATGTTAGTACATTTCTATTCAGTTTAGGAAATATTACTCAGAGCTAATAAAAACATTTCCTTTATTAATTTTTAAGGGTTAATTAATATACCATCTGCATTTATTTCTATAATCCAATACAAATGATTTGAGTAAGGATGAAGTATGAAGGATTTGACCAAATTTTATTTGTTTTTCTTGTCTATATCCATTATTCAGGTAATTAATGAAAAGAATTCTTCCCATGGGTTTTCAGTACCACTTCTGTCAAAACTCAAGTATTTAAATATGAACGGGTCAATTTCCAGACTCTATTTTGATCCATTGGTCTCTTAATCTCTCACCATACCAGTGCTGCACTATCATAATTTCTGTAGTTTTATTAGAAGTTATGACACTCCATAATGTTTTACATTTTGTAGGTCTTAAAAAAGTCTTCCCTAATTTTAACTTTTTGAATTTTTATATGCAATTTAGAACTCATTTGTGAACTCATATAAGAATTTGTAAAGGTTTTAATGGGATTGCATAGATTCCACACAAAATTTTCTGAAATGCAGATATTTTTTAAAAAGTGAGTCTTCCTGTCTTATGAAGGTGGTATGCTTTTCCCTTAATTTTTGTTGTTTTAAATTTCTCTCAATAATATTTAATTAGTTTTTGTGTAGATATGTTGCACACTTTTCATTATATTTATTCCTAGTTATTATGTTTATGATACTTCTGTATAGAATACCATCTTTAAAATTTTATTTTCAACTACTGTTTGTTGGGATATGAAAATATATTTTTTGTTATTGCCCTTTTACACAAAAATAGTATTAACCACATTTATTTATATTATTCTACTTGTAGGCTATTTAGATTCTACTGTCCCCAATTATATCTATAAATAATGGCATTTTATTTCTTTTTTAACCAGTCCCTAAATCTTCACTTCTCAGTTTTATATTTTAGCACTGGTTAAGAATTCCTGCTTACTATTGAATAAGAGAAATGTAGATTGCATTCTTACTTCATTCCCATTCTTCATTAAGACAAATTTCAGTATTTTACTGCAGAGTATTTTTTTTTATTTTTGACATAATTTTCTTCCTAATATTAAGGAAGTTCCCTTTTATTAATGGTTTACCAAAAGCTTTATTTCTGTTTGTGTAATAAAGAAGAAGTGTTAAATTGGATCAAATGTTTTCCTAGCATCTACTGGGAAAGTCCCATGATTTTTCTTCTTTATTTTATTAATGCAATGTTTTACCTAGATTTCTGTATGTTAAATCAGTTCTACATTCCTAGAATATACTGACCTTTGGATGACATGATAGATGTTCTAGTCATATTTGGTGGAAAACTTTGTGTGATAGTCTAGTCCAAAAATGCCAGAAGTAGAATTTTTATGTTATGCAAATATAAAGACTTTCTACATTATTGGGTTTTTTGGGTTTTTTTTGTGTGTGTGTGTCTTTATTTGAAAATGCCCCTTTAAGAAATTTACTATAGATGAAAAAATGATTTTAATGTTATCCCCTAGCAAATGAAAGAAGGAATTAACAGTTGAAAATAATCACAAAAACATGGATTAAATGTTCCATAATTTTAAAATAAAATTACAAGTTGTTGATCCATTGGTGTCTTGCTTATTTTTAGAACTTAGTAGTCAACTAATTTTCTTTTGATAACAGATTGAGTCATTCCCAGATCCAAGGTCTTTGAGTTCAACATTCTGTAGATTGTTCTGTCAATCACCATTTCCTCTTTTTACATTTCAAGATTATTTTTATATCTCACAGTATGATATATTAATGTAATTGTCATGTATTATTAAAAGAAAGTGTTGTTTGTTTCAACTTCCTCCCCTTCAGGGTTACAAATTTCTAGACAAGTTTTTAAATTCATGTTTTTCAGTAATATTTTCACAAGAATGCACATCCCCTTCACTGGTATGCACTGATAAGATGACCATACACCTAGTATGCTTTATTTATATATGTTATGGCAAGAGAAAAAATAAAAATGAAGGAAATATGGTACACATCAGTTATGCAGTAGCTTCAGTAAAGTCTATAATGGGAAAGGTGCATTTCCTCATAAAATTTTGACTAATGCTAAGAATATTTCCATTCTATTGCACATAGATAAGAAGAAACAATTCTCAGAGAATGCAAACCCAAGCCAGATCTAATAATACCAAATTTTAGTTGAAAATACTTCAGTGAGTCCTATTATGGCTGTCTTTTATGACTACATGAGTTTGATTGCCATTGCTATTTCATGCTCCAATCGTGTATCTATATTATCAATAATGAAAAAGTATTTTAAATTATACCTTTATAAGGGCACGATATAATGAGAGTGACAAAATACTTTTTCTAGAATGATTAATTTATTTTCTACAAATATTTAAATATAATTGCTGTACATCAACTCTAAAGAAACTGGTTAATTCCCAAGATATTTATGGGTATAATCATTTTTTTTTCTGTCCACATTTATTCCTAATTCTCTTCTTTTCTGGTTCATGTTCTGTCGAAACCATATGAGACAAGACAAATGTAGTCTTATCTCATATAGATCGGTAGAATTACTTTTTGTGTTAATGGGGGGGTGATTTTTAACACTGCATTCCATTACACCTCTGACTCAAAATACTCTAGGAATATTTTGGTTACTATCTAGAAATATTATTCCTATTGTTCTTGGTGGTGCCATCTCTTCTGCTTGTCTCTATTTTCTGAGCCTATGAGAATGCTGGAAATAGGCCTAATATTATTCTTAGTATAATATCACTTCTTATTGGAAGGGCAGTGTCCTGATTGAACTAGATCCTAAAAGGAAAGAACACTGCTCCTTCAGTGATACTTGTAAATTTCTTTTCTACTGACAAAGATAATGAAACCTATGGACAATGACTTGAATGACAGTTTAGGAGGCAAGAGGACCATGCAGTGAACTCAAGGTTGGAATTATACATCATGTTCTGGATACCAATTGATACAGAAGAAAAGGATATTGTCATGACATTCTACAATTGTGTGTTTTTTTATGTGGTTTGAATAGAAAGATAGTACATTCATATGTAGATCATTTCCATCATCTGGTTTCAAAGAAAAAGGATAATAGGCATACAGTTGTTGCTTTGGAAACATCTCAGTTTTAACATCTTGCTAGAACTGTGCAGAACATTGGAACAATGCCCAAAACCTCAAGCAAACAAAACAAAGCAAAACAAAAATAAAACACAAAAAATATGGGACGCCTATGTGGCTCAGCGGGTTAAGCCGCTGCCTTTGGCTCGGGTCATGATCCCAGAGTCCTGGGATCGAGTCCTGCATCGGGCTCCTTGCTCAGCAGGGAGCCTGCTTCTCTCTCTGCCTCTCTGCCTGCTTGTGTGCTCTATCTCTCCTTCTCTCTGACAAAGAAATAAATCAAATCTTTAAAAAATAATAATAATAATAATAAAAAAGCCGAGCAACAAAAAATCCTAATTTCATTTTGAAGATAATTGTTAGATACTGATATTAGTTCAGGGTTCAACAGTAGTTTGATAAATTTTCTAGAATGCTTTTTCCTGAAAAAAAAAATTCAAGGTGCATAAAATTTGAAAACATAAAATGAACACAGAGTGTGTATTTGTCTCCTAAGCAAGTGGTTAGGGTTTAGTACTTTTCATCATAAGTTGATACAACTTTACCTAGTTAGAAGCTTCACTTGAAAAAATGGTCAGGTTTTATTCAATTTTAAAATACAACTGTTCTTTATTACATACTGAGAGATAATGCAGTTTGAAACATTTATTCCCTGCAGTATAATGTTGAATCAGCAGGTCTGATTACTTACTCAGTAGGATGCCTTTGAATTGGTTAAATCAAATAACTGTCATGTTGGACAATTCATGGAGAACTAATGAAGTGGATAGAAGTCGGAAAAAAGCCAAAATAGATTTTTGAAAGGAAAAATGATGACCATGAAAATTATATATATCATTCAGTTTAGGTGTAAACATCCATCTGTCCCCATTACGTTATAATAGTTTATTATTCAAATTCATGCTTTAAAGAAAGACTCTCAACAGATAAGCAATGCGTTTAAATTCTAATAAACACCGAAGAAAAAAAGATAAACATTTTAGTCTTGTACAAACCATCTGTGTTTGATTAAACTGAAAAATTGGAGTGAAGAGACTTAAACGAATAAGCTTCTGTTAAATTTTTCCATTTGTAATAAGTAATCACCAGTATCTCAAACAAAATGCATTTTATATTTAATTACTTGATAGTGGCAGTAAGCATCAATTAAATATAAAATTTAAAATTATTTTGGACATTATAAAAATTTCTATGTGCACATAATATTAAAGGATGCAAATTTATAGGAAACATTTATGTTATTCAAAAAGGAGAGTAATTTCTTTGTGATAAGAAAAGCCATTTCTGGATTAAATTAGTGAATTCAATAATTCAATTTAGTTTCTCAAAATCAAATTAATGGCTTTAATTCAGCTGACTACTCTATATAACACTATTTTATTTTTATGATTTTATTTTACTTTTTATTTTTTAAAGTTTACATTAAAATTAGTGAAATTTTCAGAATGGTCTACAAGGTTTTTGTTTTCATTAGGCTTTTGATGATATGCTTTTAATTAAACAGACACTGATCTATCTAATCAGTTTTAGTTTAAAAAGACTCAAATTTCCAGAAAGAGGAAAAAGTTGGAGATGTTTCATAGTTTAAGCTAAGTTACTGGAACTTAAAAACTAAAGATACATTTTAAATCTTGAATTATTTTTAACTCTTCTTTTGTAATATTTCTCAAATTTTTCACTTATAAACATTTTCATTACCACTAGCTCAATGCCATTTCACTAAGTACTCAGGCTGTTGTTATAAATTCTTAGTAGACTCTTCATTCCTTCAGTGTCCCTCTTTTCTAATACAAAACATGAAGTCTTAGGAGGATAAACTTTTAGAATTTCTTGATAACTCTGACCTAGTAGATCAGCACCATAACTTTTAGTCTCCATGTTAAAACTATTCCTCAAGTGAGTCTCAGTTTATGTTACTAAATTTATTTTGAACTTTTTTCCAAACAAGATTTCCATTTGACTTTCTTGGACATTCATAAGTATATCTCACAGTTTTAAGCCTCTTGATCTCTCTAGCCAATCTTTTCCTGAAGTATTATAGCAAGTAGCATTCCCACCAGCAGTAAACGTGTTTCCATACATCATTGCCCAAACTGCATAATTTCGTGTTTGTCAGTAATATCATCTTCTCATTAGACTTTTGCATTATAGTTGTCCTCGGAAACTGCTTAGTTTGCCAGACTGTTAATGATAATTAAGAATATATGTAAGATAAAATTTATATAATTTAAGGTACAAGTTTATATTACACCACCACTATACTAAGTAATTTCTGGGTGGCAATGTACTGAATATGCTCAATTATTCTGTTTCATTACTCAAATGAGATAAAGGAGTTCTAAAAATGTAAGTAATATGCTCAAATTCACTGAACTAGAGGATAACATAGGAACACCCCAACTTAATGCTTACCATAGCATATGACCCTGTTGAGAATATAAAATGGTATCATGTAAGTACTGAAATAGCCTTATTCATAGTATACCTGAAATGTTCACAAAATAGTATCTTATAAATACAAACTCTGAACCACTTGTTGCAGAAGCATAACTAATTAATTTTCATATCTGTCACCTCCCAGCAAAAGCTCGGGACATGTAAGTATTCAATACATATTGGCTTACTTGAATTATTTTTCTGTTGCATAGTTATATGTGTGTGTGTATGTATGTAAATATATATAAAATATATATGTATCTATATTTTAAATTTCTTACTTCTCTTTCCTGAACTGAAAAACAGGACATTTATTTATTTATTTATTTATTTATAAAAGATTTTATTTACTTATTTCGAGAGAGAGTATGAAAGAGAGAACATGGGGAGTGGGGGATAGGGCAGGAGAACAAGGACAAGTAGGCTCTCTACTGAGCAGGGAGCCCGATGCGGGGCTCAATCCCTCGACTTTGAAACCATGACCCGAGCTGAAGGCAATGCTTTCATCTGAGCCAGCCAACACCCCAAGACAATTATTTTAATAAGAGATATAATTATATCAACAATTGTCAGGAACTATTTTATGAAGTTGGACCCATTAGCATTAACTTGTTATTTAATAGATATTTGTTGAAGATCTATTATATGACAGTTATTGTTCTAGAAGCTGGAGAGACAGCAGTTAATAAAACAAACAAACAAACAAAAAAACTTTTGGCCTGATGGAATCTAGATTCTAACACAAGACAGACCATAAATGACATGAATAAGCAAAATGCATACTGTATTAAGTAATGATAGTGATAAATGCTAAAAAGAAAAGCAGTGTGTGTGTGTGTGTGTGTGTGTGTGTATGTGTGTAGATGTAGGGCCTTGGAATTTTAGATTGGGTTGCCAGGGAAGACTTCATGGAGATTACTCTGAGTAAGGACCTGCAGGATGTGAGAGATCCAGTCATGTGGATTTCTTTTTTTTCTTTTCTACTACACACACACACACACACACACACGTATACATATGTATATGCACATGCACACACACATGTGTGTATATGTACATATACATATGTATACATACATGCATGTATATGTATGCATACACATATACATATGTGTATATATACACATATGTGCATATATATGCATATATATTTATTATTTTAGAGAGAGAGCACAGGGAGGGCCAGAGGAAGAGAGGAGAGAGACTCTACCAGACTCCTCACTGAATGCAGAGCCTGATGCAGGGCTAAATCCCAGGACACTGAGATCATGATGTGGGCCAAAATCAAGAGCCAGCCATTCAGCTGACTGAGACACCCAGGCTCTCCAGTCAGGTGGATTTCTTTGGACAGAATATTCCAAGTAGAGGAAAAGAAATACCAAAAGCTAAGGTGGTGTCTAGAACAATCAAGAAAACAGAAGGAATCTTGAGCACTGAAAGTAAGAGAAAGGGGAGACCACGTACAGGAAATGAGAGGCTCATGTAGGCATTAGAGTCCATCAGCAGGACTTTGGCTTCCCTTTCCAGTAAGGTGGGGAGTTGATGTAAGATTTGAAGTAAAGGACCGATAAAATCTGATATATCTCCACAGGTTCTCCCTTTATTTGTCCATTCTATTGAGAAGACATTTAGGGGGAAGAATTGTAGAAGGGAGACTAATTAAGATGTTATTTTATGATAATAATATAGGTAAGAACATCATGGCAGATTAGATTCTGAAGGCAGTGGGAGAATTAGATGGAAGGGAGTGTTTTCAAGGTAGTTGATATGAGTCACTGAGAAGCATGATACAAGGTGTTGGAGAAAGACAGCCATCAAGGATAATTTCAAAATGTTTGAACTGAATAACTGGAAGAACGGAGTTGTCATTTCCTGAAATGGGAATGACCAATGAAGTTGTAGTTAGGAGGGAGGGCACAGTGGGAGCCTTATGAGGAATTAGGATTGGGCATTTAAGTCTAAAGCAGAAAATCTACTGGTAAACAATCACTTCCCATGCCCTCCTCCAGTAATATGTTAGCTCAGGCCAGCATCACCTCTCCATGGATTATTGAAATAATTCCTGATTAATGTTTTTCTCCCATTCTTGCCAGTGAATTCTCCCAGCTCTCAGTGGCTGTCAGTGTTAAAATTATATGCAGTGAGTCAGACCATGTCACTCCTACTGCCCCAAACCCTCCTGTGTCCTCTAAACTCACTCGCCATGAAAGCAGATTTGACCATGGTCTCTTTTGTTTGGCCACAAGAAACTGATATGTCACCACACTCTCCCCTCACCCCATGCCCCAAACATTCTAAACCCTGACTGTTGATCTTCCAGCCCTTCAACTGCATGTCCAAAGCCTTTGTGTTTGCTATTTTTATTGCTTAAAATGTTGGTCACCAAGTACCTCAAGGCTTGCTTTCTTAATTTTTTGTCAGCTCTTTGTTACATGGAAACATAACAGAGATACCTTCCCCAATAGTTTTTTTCTTTTTCCTTAAAATGCCAAGTTCCTCCAACCTTAATTACCCTAATATCTAATTTCTTTAATCTTGCTTATTTTAAAGCTTTTGGTAACAAATTTCAAAATTTTTATTTAACATACACTTTTATAATTTTATTTGGCACCAGGCACAGTTCTAAGATTTTTACAAATACTTATGCATTTAATTTTCATAACACTTCAGTGAGTAGGTACTGTTATCTTGTTTCTTACAGAGCAAGTAACGGAGGTACAAAGAGTTTATGTAATTTCCCCAAGATGACACATCTAGAAAGTGGTGGAGCCAGGCCTGTCTTTATCTCTATTTATTTATTTACCATATTTCCACAGTTATTATATCTCATTATTTATTTGTCATTTCTCTTCCCCTACTGAAATCCAAGCTCCTTGAGGAAGGAATTCTGTTTTCTTCACAGTTTTGTCTCCAGGGTCTAGAAAAGAGTCCCATACCTAGAAATATTTATAGAATAAGTAGAAATAGAGATACTTTATCACAAGATAATGTATGAGTAATAATCACGCTACTTAGGAGCATGAAAGTTATTCAGAGACATTCACTGCTTTCATTGAGGTTTCTGAGCTTCCATGATGTTGCTTTAGGAACCACTGAACTATACAAATGCAAACTATTTGATTGCTATGAGTATACTTAGTATAATATTCAACAGATTGGACTTCGAAGCATTTAAAATAAGTCTGCCTTGGATCTAACCCCAGCTCTAATACCTACTATCTTTGTGACCTTGGGCAAGTTACCTAATTTTCCTGTACTTTCTAAAACTTCATAACTGAAAATAATAATAACATGTTAATTTAGGAGCCATTGAGAGGAACAATTGGTTTAAGCACATAAAGAACGTGGCAAATAATGCCAAATACCCAGAAAATAAGGAGCGCTCAGTAAATGCTGCTAAGATTATTATTTTTTTTAATCTTTTAAAATATTTTATTTATTTATTTGAGAAAGATAGAGCATGAGCACTGTGGAGGGACAAAGGAAGAGGGAGAAGCCGACTCCCTGCTGAGCTGGGAGCCAGACACAGAGCTTCATCCCAGGACTCCAGGATCATGACCCCATCAGAAGGCAGATGCTTAAATGACGGAGTTACCCAGGTGCCCCGATTTGGTTGTTGTTTAAAGAATATCATTTCATTTTCTCAGCAGAGGCTTATCTTGTTGAAAAAAATAATGGCACCATTCCCCCTCCCTAAATTTGCAGATTATAATTAACATTCTTCAAATCATTTCTCATTGCCCACCTCACACTGGCTATTTGCCATTACATAATGTAAATGAGTGTGCACAAATAAACATTTTTTCATATATTTAGTTATTTATATATCTAAAAATATCTATTGAAATTGAGCTTTATTTCTATGTGTTCTCTTGAAAAGTTTCTCCTATGTGTGAGGAAAGACCAAATTTTTAGGATTGGCATAAAACATCTTAACTTTCTTTGTATCTGTATGTTTACATTCATAGCTATGTACACATGTGTGTTAAATATGCCAGAAAGAGAGGCCCCTGGGTGATTCAGTCAGTTAGGTGACTGACTCTTGATTTTGGCTCAGGTCATGATCTCAAGGTTGTGAGATCAAGCCCCATGTCGGGCTCCAGGCTGAGCATGGAGAGTACTGAAGATTCTCTCTCTCCCTCTGCCCCTCCCTTCCCCATCCTGTCTCTCTCTCCCCTTCTCTAAATAAATGAATACATAAATAAGCCAGAAGAAGCAGTGATATTATTGTACTGTATTTATTCAATTTGTTATCTAGTTTTTTGTGTTTTTTTGTGTGTTTTTTTTTTAGATTTTATTTATTTATTTGACAGACAGAGATTACAAGTAGGCAAGAGAGGCAGGCAGGGAGAGAGAGGAGGAAGCAGGCTCTCCACGGAGCAGAGAGCCCGATGCGGGGCTCAATCCCAGGACCCTGAGATCATGACCCGAGCTAAAAGCAGAGGCTTTAACCCACTGAGCCACCCAGGCGCCCCTTGTTATCTAGTTTTAAATATCCTTTATAGGTGTCCATATTGGTACAAATTTATGCAGTTCTAATTTATATTGATTTCTTATGCTGTAAAAAAACTTCAGTCTATTACTGATCTCAAATAGCTTAGAACAATATGAACTCATGTATATACATGTTACTGAAAAAGAATTAGGAAACAGAAATAGATATATGTATGTATATCCAACCTGAACATATAATTGGAATTTGGAATCAGATGGGATGATAAACTAAGATGTATGCATTGGTGGGGGAAAAGAGGGAAAATAAGATCAGAGATCTACAACGGGGTTAGATCATAAAGATACGTTTCTACTATGATATAAATCCAATTTCATTCTGAAGGTTAGTATAGGAAACTTTGATTTCATAAAATGGGCAACTTGATTTCAGTATAGTGAATTATTACATATAAATAAAAGAAAGGTTGCCATTAAGGGAAGATTGGTTGGGTTGAATAAAATACAAAAATACAAAATCCAACTATGTTTAATGTTTTTATATCACATACATAAAATAATATATATATAAAGTCTGAAAATTAAAGAATGGAAAAAAATATACTATGAAAACACTAAAAAAAGGCAACAGGGATCAATATATTAATATAAATCATACAATAGACTTGTAGGTAAAACTCATTGGAAGAAATAAGAGAGATGGTTCATATGAAAAATGGTTCAGTAGAAATATAAAAAATCTAAATTTGTATAAGCCTAAAAGCATGACTTCAACCACGTAGAGTAAAATCTGACAAACCTAAAAGATAAACAGAAATTTGCATAGTTGTAGGTGAGATATTTCCAACAGTAATAGGTGGAACAAGTTGAAAAATATAAGTATGAAGAGCTTATTCAACTCCACGCACAAGAAGGGAAATAATCAAGATTAGAGCAGAGATGAATGAGGTAGAAACTAGAGATACAGTAGAACGTATCAATGAAACTAGAAGCTGGTTTTTTGAAAGAATCAATAAGATCGATAAACCATTGGCCACACTAATCCAAAAGAAAAGAGAGAAAGCTCAAATTAATAAAATTATGAATGAAAATGGAGAGATCACAACTAACACCAAGGAAGTAGAAACAATCATCAGAAGCTATTATCAACAGTTATATGCCAATAAGTTAAGCAACCTAAATGAAATGGATGCATTCCTAGAAAAATATAAACTCCCAAAATTGAACCAGGAAGAAAGTGACAATCTGAATAGACCGATATCTAGTAACGAGATTGAAGCAGTGATCAAAAACCTCCCAAAAAACAAGAGCCCAGGACCTGACGGATTCCCTGGGGAATTCTACCAAACTTTCAAAGAAGAAATAACACCTATTCTCCTGAAGCTGTTTCAAAAAATTGAAACAGAAGGAAAACTTCCAGACTCTTTTTATGAAGCCAGTATTACCCTGATCCCCAAGCCAGGCAAAGACCACACCAAAAGAAGAATTTCAGACCAATATCACTGATGAATATGGATGCTAAGATGCTCAACAAGATCCTAGCAAACAGGATCCAACAGCACATTAAAAAGATCATCCACCATGACCAGGTGGGATTCATCCCTGGCTTACAAGGGTGGTTCAACATTCGCAAGTCAATCAATGTGATAGAACAAATCAATAAGAGAAGAGAGAAGAACCACATGGTCCTCTCAATTGATGCAGAAAAAGCATTTGACAAA
>PISX010024497.1:0-27808 GCA_004024625.1 Mellivora capensis
TTAAAAAAAAAAGAAATACATCAGAACTGAGCTCAATAAATAATAAGAAACTCAATGTATCCCAAAATGGTCTTATTGGTGGATATTGTTTATCCCTACAAAATGTATTTCAGTGCATCTGTTTAGCTACATTGGTTACCCCCAAAGACTTCTCAAAATACCTTGTTTAGACCAATTTCCCTTTTTGCAATGTACCTCCTCAAAAATAAATGAAACAGTAAAATGATTTTGAAATGTTAACTGTTTTTAAAATCTTGTATCCTTCAGTACTTCCTGTGGCCCTCTAATGTGTCTCCCTACCCCCATGACCCATAAATTTGGGCAACTTGAATTAAGAAGAGTGCTTATTTCAGGACACAAGGAACAAAGAAGTCAGTTCTTAGTTTCTATATTCTGAAAGCAAGGTAATGACCTAAACAAGATTTGGGAAGATATGCTTTGGTATGTCCATCCGCCTGCCCACCTAGGGAGTTAGTCAAATGGTCAAGCACAAAGAAAGCCGAACTAGAAACCAGGAGGTGGACAGGAAAGTCTCAAGGCCTAGGGAAGTAGCAGGACAATTGGCCATGAAATAAAAATAAAGGAGGATAGAAGCAGGATTGAGGATGGGTCGGTACATGCCAGTGTTTAGTGTGCAACAATGAGGAGCAAATGCATACCTCACCCTCCATCTCTTAGCACAACATTAACTCTTCAAAACTCAGATGAAGGAAATGGGGCAAACCCCAATTTAAGCACATTGACAGAATAGGGTCTCACAATAGAGAGTTCAAGGAAATTAGAGAGAACTCACCTTATTTTGTAGAATTGAGACAATCATTTGTTAAAATCAAGAGAGGGAAATCTTTTTTAAGTTCTTAGAACAAAAAAGCATGTGCACATGGTGCCCAAGCATTTCTGAGTCCTCTGTGATGACAGATTTTAAGAATGTTTCAAATAACTGTATTTTTTTAAGTTGTACATTTTATTTATTTATTTGACAGACAGAGATCACAAGTAGGCAGAGAGGCAGGCAGAGAGAGAGGAGGAAGCAGGCTCCCCGCCAAGCAGAGAGCCCAATGTGGGACTCGATCCCAGGACCCTGAGATCATGACCTGAGCGGAAGGCAGAGGCTTAACCCACTGAGCCACCCGGGTGCCCCAAGTTGTACATTTTAAAAAGATGAGAAAAAGGCCAGTGTCTATCATATTTCATGTCCCTTTTTAATTTGAATTAATGACTTAGTCATTTGTAAATAATGTGGCAGTCTGGTGGTTGTAAAGAACAAATTCTTATACTTAACTCGAAAGTAGCTTGAGTCAACCACAGAATTAACTCAGGTTTTAAAATCTGTTCTGCAAATCTGTGTAACAGAAGCTTAGACTTCTAGAGGATAAGATGCTTCTGATTCTAAAATCCTTTATTCCCAGTCATTCTGCTTCCCAGTAACATGCATTATGTGCATTGTTTTTTTATTACATGCCAGGGGATGGTTTGTGACTAACAAATTATTCTGCAGTAAATATCACATTTAAATGATAGTTAACAATAAACCTGGGTCAGATGCAAATAATTAAATCCTATTCCTTGTAGTCATGAGTTCCGTAAGTCACCTTCCCTGTCCACTGCCTTAATAGGGCTCAGTGGAACGCCTGCGTCTGTACAGAACACATCTTAAAAAAAAAATAGTGCTCTAAATTGCGCTTTAAAGAAAAAGGACCTTATTTTCAGGGCCATACCATAACTCAAATTAGGCAAACAAAGTGTTGCTCTGTACGGGTCCCTTGGTGAAATTGTAAGATTTTATGTAATATAATCTTTAGGCAGATGACTTTATGTAAAGAGTTACTTTGAGAGTGGCCAAGGATACTGGAAATAGTCTAGTCATTTCAACAACTTAAACACTGCCCCCTTCCCTAATTTCTAAACTAATCTATTCTTCTTAAACCCAATCCAAACATTTTCCAAAAGCATTGTGTGATTTTATAATCAAAGAGGCAGTTTTCTGCTTTTGTATCTAGAGAAGGACTTGTATGTAGAACTAGGCTGCATTATTAACTGTACTTAATTCAGCTTAAATTGTCACTCTTTCAAGGGCTTTCAATTAATAGCTAACTCTAAGGTTAGTATATTTATAGTCTAATGATTAGATTCTATTTAGAACTCACTCATATTTTCATGGGTAAAAATAACAGCAACAATGATATGACTGGTTCACAGCTTACTATATAGTTGGCTGGACGGAAGTACCTGCAGGTTCTCCTTCAGGCAGAAGGGTGACAGAAATTCCCCTAGAGGCTGGCTACTATAATTCAAAAGTAGCCCAGGTATGGTCAACTAGAATTACTTGATGAAAAAAACAAGTTAACTAGTGGTTGCCAGTGGCTGGAGGGTTGGGGGAAAAGGACATTGCTGTTCAATACATATACAATACATAGACAAATTCAGTTATGCTGAAGGAGTAAGTTCTAGAGATCTGCTGTACAACATAGCGCTATAGGGAGCAGTATGGGATTAAGCACTTCAAATTGGAAAGGATATAACTCATGGATTTCTTTTTTTGCCCGGAATTTATTTTTTCCAGATTTATTGAGATGTAATTGACATATAACACTGTGTGAGTTAAGGTGTACAACATTGTGAAATGATTCCCACACTAGGGGAGTACTCCATCACCTCACATACTTACCATTTTCTTTTTCTTTCTGTGTGTGTGTGTGTGGCACGAGAACATGTAAGATCTGCTGTCTTAACAACTTTCATGTAGATAATACAGTATTGTGAAGTGTAGTAACCCATAACTTTATTCACTTTATAATTGGAAGTTTGTATCCTTTGACCAACATTGCCCCATTTCCCCCAACCACCCTGCAGCCCTGGCAACTACCAGTTTACTCTTTGTTTCTATGAAGTCATTTTTTTTTAATTTCACAGTGTCATCATACAGTATTTGTCTTTCGCTGGGTGACTCATTTCACTTAGCCCAATGCCTTCAAGTTTCATCCATGTTGGCACAAATGACAGGATTTCCTTCTTTTTTAAGGCTAAATAAAAATCCATTGCATGTATACATTTTCTCCATCCATTCATCTGTCAACTGACAGATTGTTTCTGTGTCTTAGCTATTGTGAATAATGCTATAGAGAAGGGGGGGTGAAGTGGGAGCAGTTTATCTCTTTGGGTTAGTGTTTTAATTTCTTTCAGATAAATACCCAGAAGTGGACTTGGAAAATCATAGAGTAGTTCTATTTTTGATGTAATGAGGGACTTCCATACTGTTTCCCATACTGGCTATCCCAATATACATTCCCACCAGCAGCATAGAAGGGCTCTCCTTTCTTCATATCCTGGCCAGCACTTGTAATCTCTTGTATTTTCAACAACAGCAATTCTATCAAGTATGAGGTGATAGCTCCGTCTGGTTTTGATTTGTATTTTCCTGATGATTAATGATGCTGAGCACCTTTACGTTTACCTATTGGCCATCCGTAGGTGTTCTTTGGAAAAATGTTTATTGAGGTCCTTTGCCCATTTTTAAATCAGGTGTGGTTTTTTTGCAATTGAGCGGTATGAGTTCCTTATACATTTTGAGAGTGTGTCTTACTCTTCAATTTTTTGGAAGAGTTTGAGAAGGATCAGTGTTCATTCTTTAGTTCTTTGGTAGCATTCACCAGTGAAACCATCTGGTCCTAGGAGTTTTTTAATTACTGATTTGATCTCCTTACTCATTATTGGTCTGTTCATGTTTTCTATTTCTCATGATTCAGTCTTGGTAAGTGGTGTGTTTCTAGTAAGTATCCTTTTCTTCTGGGTTATCTAATTTGCTGGCATACAGTTATTCACAGTAGTGTCTTATGATCCTTTGTATTTATGTTGTATCAGTTATAATGTCTCCTCTTTCATTCATAACTTCCTTTGAGTTCTCTCTCTTTTTTGCTTGGTTAATCTATAGTCTGTCATTTTTACCTTAAAAAAAGACAACTATTTGTCTTACTGATCTTTTCTATTTTTTTCCCTATTCTCTATTTCATTTCTTTCCGCTGTAATCTTAATTTCTTTTCTTCTGCTAACCTCAGGCTTAGTTTGCTCTCCTTTCCTAACTCTTTCATGTGTAAATTTGGATTGCTTATTTGACATCTTTCTTTTTTTTCTTCATGTGGATGTTTACAGCTTTAAACTTCCCTAACTGTTTTCGCTGCATCCCATAAGCTTTGGTATGTTGAATTTCCATTTTCATTTGTCTCAAGATATTTTTTTTGTTCCTCTTTTATTTCTTCTTTGACCCACTGGTTGTTCAGGAATGTGTTGTTTAATTCTACGTGTATGTGAATTTTCCAGTTTTGCTCTTATTATTGATTTCCTGTTATACACCATGGTGGTCAGGAATGACCATTTATATCATTTCAACCTGTTTTAGTTTGTTAAGACTTGTTTTGTGGCCTAATATACAATCTATCATAAAGAATGTTTCATGTGCACTTGAGAAGAATGTGCATTCTGCTGCTGCTAGATGGAATATTCTGTATATATCTCTATGGTCCATTTGGCCTATAGTGTTTTCAAATATGCTGTCGTTCAAATCACATGTTAAGTGTTATTACAACAAAGCAAAAATAAAAACAAGGAGATATGAGAAAATTTTAGGAGGTGTTGCATGTCTCTTGATTGTGGAAATGGTATTACTGGTGTTTGCGTATGTCTGAACTCATCAAATTGTACACATTAAATATGTTCTGTTTCCTATATATCAATTATACTTACCTATATAAAGCTGTTAAAAAACAGTAACTAATCCTGATCCCTAGTGAACTGCCAACACAATGAAATATGTCATCCACTCTGATTCAAAACTGAGAAAATTTCCCCTCTGTACTCCCCATGATGTAATACAAGCTGAGGCCCAATGTTATGATGGCCGCAATTTCCTTACCTTTTCTGTTTCTTACTTTGTCCTTCCCAGCACTACCATTTCCTTATATTCTGCCCTCAGAAAAGACCACCTGATTCATGGCCACCCATAGTTCCTCCACAGCAACATGGGCATTTTAAAAAACATGTGCATTTTTATTGTTGCTTTTATTTAAACCAATCTGTCTACTTCTGTTAAAGTTCACTAGCAATTTATAACCTGATTTGCAGTCACAGCCACATTACTCCTCTTAGGGACTTTGCCCTTTTTCCTCTTCTGAACTGTCAAAGCATAATTTGACTATAGAAAATAAAACATATCCCTTTTGAAACAGATAAAAAGGACAGTGGTTTCTCAAGTTCTCAAATTAGGACAAACTCCAAATCAATGGACGGCAGACTAGGAGGGTATAAGGTTTGCTTGGGAAAACAACAAGGGCACTAGACCAGCCCAGAGCTAGCCACGGAAGTCCAATGGCCGGCAGCACTGGCTGGATTTATCCCAAAAGCAGGAAAATGAGTTCAAGAGAACCTGTGAGAAGAAATGTTGCCTCTCCAGAAAGCTTGAAAGGCAGAGGGAGCTTAACTCCCGATTAATGCAGAACAGTCAGAGTTGCAATTTGTAGAACCTGAATGCAAGTGCTCTTCGGTTGTCTCCCGTTTGTTTTTCCAAATACAAACCCCTTCCAGTCTCTGCCAAACCATTTCTTTGAATTCAAGTCAATGTCATAGCTGTAGAGCGACTAGCGCCAAGTGTCATCTTTTGCTAGCAAGTACAATTTCACACATACCACTTAATCCGACTTCTCTGTGGTTCATTAATTCTTCAGTGATTATAGAAAACACACACTTCTGACATTAAAAGAAACTAGTTTTCTCGTTTCATGGGTTCATCAATGAGTGCCAATATTTCAGTCTTGGAGCCTCAGTTATTCAAAACCATGTGGTTTTCTAGATAACTAAAAGTTTATTACTTTAAGCTCAAAGACTTGGTTTTAATCATTTGCTATATAAATATTCTAAAACAGAGTGCACTCTTAGGGCCTTTGTAAAGTAAGAAATCTGAATGGAAGTTAACCATTTCCCACTGCCTTAGGGTGCTGACTATGAATACCAGTTATACTTCAATGCCATATAGTTTGGGCTCCTGCAGGCCATCGATACGTATATAGGGTTATTTGCCCTAGATAGCTTAGATGTATGCTTTAATGGTTTTCCTACATTGTATTCACTAACAACTATCACTACTTACTTCAGTCAACATCCCAACCTTTAGAAACTCTTCTCACTTCTAATTTTGTGCCTCTAATGTCGGGTGGATTCAAAAATGAGATAACCCACATTTATTACTATTGTACTTGAAATAAGATAAAGAGGAACTGAATACAGACAAAAGAAATTGTACTATTACTGAGACTCACTAACTTTACCAGGCATCACAACCTCTCTTTGGCCACTTTCAAGTCCTTTTGATTTAATGATGGGTTTCTGAATGTATTCTCCATAAGTGAAGTTTCTAGTTTGGTGAAGTGTTACTGTATTTTCATTCATCTTGGTATATTTCAAAGATTAGGTTCTTTATTATTTTGTTTTTGTCATCCCAGGTAATCCTCTGATCTATTAATGAAAAAAACCAAGAAATTTGATTTTTGTCTACATTAGCATAATTGCTTATATTTTAAAGCAAAATAATTCTTAAGAGATATTGTTTAGAGGGACGCCTGGGTGGCTCAGTTGGTTAAGCAGCTGCTTTCGGCTCAGGTCATGATCTCAGCGTCCTGGGATCGAGTCCCACATTGGGCTCCTTGCTCAGCAGGCAGTCTGCTTCTCCCTCTGCCTCTGCCTGCCTGTGCTCGCTCTCTCTGACAAATAAATAAATAAAATCTTTAAAAAGAGAGAGAGAGATTGTTTAGAAAATGACTTATGCAAAGGCCTTTTTCCTTCAATTTCACTTGATCTCATCAAGAGCCATTGATCTGAATTAAGAAAGTACATTTTGGGAAGGGTCAGGCTGACAACACCTGAACCTATTGATCAATCATTAAAAGTATGTCAGGTAATAAAAAACAAAAAAGTACATTTCGTGCTAAGAGAAATAAGTCATACTGAGAAAGAAAAATACCATATAATTTCACTCGTATGTGGAATCTAAAAAATACATGAGTACACAAACAAAAAGCAGACTCAGATCTATAAATACAGAGAACAAACTGATGGTTGCCAGAAGGAAGGATGGTGGGGGGATGGGCAAAATAGGTAGAGGAGAGTGGGAGATCTGGGCTTCCAGTTATGGAATGAATGTCATGGGAATAAAAAGCACAGCATAAGGGAATACAGTCAATGGTATTGTAATGGCACTGTATGGTGACAGATGGCAGCTACTGTTGTTGTAAGCACAGCATAATGTATAATGTATATAGAGATGTTGAATCACTATGTTGTACACCTGAAACTAATGTAACACTCTGTGTCAACTATACTGAAATCATTTTTTTTAAAGAAAAGAAAGTGCATTTTGCTGGCAACTGCTTTTGCTATTTCTGAAATATATATATATATCATATCCTTCATTCATATATATATATATATATATATATCCTTCATTCACTTTATTCTCATTGGAAAATATTGTACAAATCTATTATTTTATTTTCCCTTTCTATCCACAATATTATCTTACAGAACTTGTTATATCAATATTTTCACATGATTTTTCTCAAACCACAAGACTGTGCACATAAATGATACAAAACAGAATTAACATTTCATAACTTTTTTTTCTTTCTTAGGAACATAAAAATAACCTTTAAATGGAAAGATACTAAAATGAAGATGTAATGAATTTTTTCTATATTTAATTGCTCAACTAGAATAATGATGATACTGGTTTTTATTTCATGAAAGCAGATTATAAACTTCTCCTTTTTAAAATAATGGCCACTTTGGGATGCCTGGGTGGCTCAGTTGGTTGAGTGGCTGCCTTCGGCTCAGGTCATGATCCCAGCGTCCTGGGATCGAGTCCCACATCGGGCTCCTTGCTCGGCAGGGAGCCTGCTTCTCCCTCTGCCTCTGCCTGCCACTCTGTCTGCCTGTGCTCGCTCTCTCTCTCTCTCTCTGACAAATAAATAAATAAAATCTTTAAAATAAAATAAAATAATGGCCACTACTCTTCTATCCATAAATGTGTGTGGGTATGGGTATGTGTTGTGTGGGAGGTATGTGTGAGGTTAGGGTCTGGATAGGATTTTTGCTAACACCAGTTACTATATAGCTGTATGTAGAGGTAGAGTATTATGGGAAAGGGTGGGAAAGAGTAGGTTTTGGGGACAGACAAATCTAGATTCACATATCCACTATCAATATATTAGCTGTGTGACCTTGGACAGGTTCCATGATCAAAGCCTCACTTTTGGATCATCTACAAAATGCAGAAAATAACACATACCTTGAAGGATTTGGCGTTAGATTAGAATTGATACGTCACACAGAAAGCACTAAGTACATTGTAATTATTATGGTCCTCGTCATTATTGTATCTCACTGGGAATTCAGCTAAAACCCAACTCAAACCTCAGCTGTTCTACTTACTAGCTGTGTGATCTGGGTCATGTTAAACTGAACATTTATGAGCCTAGGTTTTATCACATGTAAAAAGATTATACTTACTTCTTAGTGTCATTATGGAGATTAAATGAGATAATGTATAGAAAGCAACCCTTATGGTGCCTGGCTCTGGTTCAGCTATCTCAAAGGATTAGTTTCTTTTCTACTCTCTTGTGACGATCAGATGAAGGAGCGATTAACACCGGATCTGACTAAGGCTTTATTATCATTGCATGTTTTGCAGTGAACATTCATGGAGTCTTTGTTTTCTGTCATTTTAGGAAAATGAAGACATATGGAAAGAGAGGATGAGGATGGAAAAACACAGATTTAGGGGCTAATTAACTCCAATGCCCCAAAACATTTGATGACATCTACCATGTACAAAGCCCTTTTCATGTTTTTGAGCTGCAATGTTCAATTCAAAAATTGTATTTCAACTTATAATGGGTTTTAAGAATGTATGCAGATCATGTTTCTGCCATTATATCCTTAGCCCCAGGCACCTCTTTATTTGATACACAAAAGATTTTGGTCACAAATCAGAAGACAGAACAGTACTCAGCATGGGTTTAAGTTTTTCAGTCCCAATAGTCCTATCTTTCAGCCAGCAAGATTTATATGGCAGAAAGTTTAAATTTATCTTATTAAGTGGTGGAGTATGAATAGGACATCCATTTAATGATTATCAATCCAATGGGTAGAAAAACATACTAAAAACTCTCCCTCTCAGCTGCTCCCTAGCAAACACTATTAAATTCTCCTATGTAGCCTTGGAGGGAACTTTGAAAAGCTGATCTTCACTCCTTCTGTTTCTCTCTTTTCTCTATTATTTTCTGAAATAAGTAAGCATGGAATGAGCAGTCAGAAAGACATGTGCATCTTGCCCAAGGTGAAGAGTCAGAGAGATTGTAGATGCTATTACATCAATGTATTTACCATCATTATATTTATATCAAATGATAAAATCAACTAAGAACATTTTTAGTGTTACAGTCCTTGAACGCATCAGAGATTCCCCGGTGAAAAGCCTAAGAAATTAAAATGAACTCTGTAGCTATGTTATGTGGTGTTCTAGGACAGCTCAAAATAAACAAGTCACAGTAGCAAATACACCTCAGAAAACAGACATTCTCCCAGAAGAGACATTCATCCTGACCTCTCACTCTTGGGTTCATTAGCTTAAAGATA
This sequence comes from Mellivora capensis, assembly GCA_004024625.1. Classification (NCBI taxonomy): domain Eukaryota; kingdom Metazoa; phylum Chordata; class Mammalia; order Carnivora; family Mustelidae; genus Mellivora; species Mellivora capensis. Next base: position 9,682 of record PISX010024497.1, read on the forward strand.
GTTCAATTTTGTCTTCTAAAATTCATTTGAAGGTACCTGGTTAATGGCTGTTTGCCCTCAATTTTGGTATTATTCATACTTTTAAAAAAATTAGACATTATCCAAGAGAATTGTAGGAAATAAATGCTCTCCTGCAATCATTTTTCCTTTCTGATGCTATTTCATTGCTATAAGCTGCGTACCATAATTAAGGTTTTAGTGGCTTAAGGAGTTGCTTTGGAGCCAGATAAAACTGAACTCAGTTTTGGGCTCCTTCATTAGTGTGCTGAACCCCAGTAAGTCTCAGTTTTGTGTGTGTAAAATTGAGATAATGATATCACCCAAATGAGAATATTATTATTGTGGTGGTGGTGGTGGTGTTATTATTACATGAAGCAAATGAGCCCGAGGCAAACAAGCACTTGCTTTGAGCACATTTCAGGAATCAGAATTGAGGACGTGCTGCATTTATGACAAGGCACTATGATGATTCTAAACTCGGAACCAACTAACTGGTGATAGCTACAAATTAAGCCACCTAAAGGCTGAAGAGGAGTTTTGATGTGGAATGAGCAGTAGTGGGATATGCAAAAACGCACATTATCCCACTCTGTTGGCAAGGGTCTGGGCAAAGGTAATACCGAGTAAGGCGGAAGGAATACTAGACTTTAAGAGAAACCTTTTTTTTTTTTTAGTGCCCGGCCATATCACTTCATGTATGACTTCAGCAATCATGCTCCAATTAGATTCCCTACACAATCATGATAAGCTCCAAGAACCCCTCTCTACTCCTGCTGTTTTATGAGTTTCTGGCAGCGGAGCTTTTAAGAAATGGGTAGGATGGAGCTCACAGAGAGGACTGCTCTTACAGAACACTGTTTGCTGTCTCAGGGCAGCTGGTCAGCCCCACAGCACCACCATGCAAGTGAGCGTACAACATGCGGAGCAGGGAGAGCTTGTTCTCCTACAAGCTCAACCTACTGCCCGCAGGCCACATTCTCCCTTGCTAGCCCAGAGATGTGCAGTACACCAGATATGAAAAGGTCATATGCAAGCTTCAAAATGTGTATTCTCTTCATTAGCAAAATGTGTGAAGCAGAGTCAAAGTCCAAGGCCAGCATTTTTGTTCTATGTGACATGAGAAGTCGCTTAGCATACTCTAGTTTTGCGTTCCCTCAAGTGAAGAAGGACCCGATCACAGTGGCTTCATTTTCCCACTGACCTTTTCCCATTTTGAAAAGGCAACATAACAACAGTATGTTACTTAGTCTGTGAAGTAGCTTTTCCACAGATGGCACTTTAAAAAGAAGTGTTCCTCTTTATTTTGCTCCTTTGAAAGATTTTGAACTGTGAATTGCATAATATAATAGGTTCCTTTTGCCTTTAAATGTAACAGCTATAGTTAAATTGCAATATTTTATATTGACCGTAGAAGTCATCTTTGCTGATCATATATATATTGTGTGATGTTTCTGTTTCTTGAAAAATGGAGGGGCTTAAATACATATGCAGTGGCATGCTGAAGCCAGCTCTAATGGTTTCGCAAGACTCGGCTGTTACTATTTCCGCCACGTCTACATTGAATGTCATATTGGTAGCTTGAAATTGGTTATGTTGACAATATTTACACCATGAAAATCAGCAAATGCTACACATTTCCCAGCACATCATCCATCATTTCCTTTACAAATCTGTGATAAAATGGCATACTGAAATCTACTGGACAATGATTATTTACCAATTTAGATTGAGCCTTGCGACATATCTCCTACAGATCTCTAATGCCCAGATCCAAAAGGCGTGAGGCTATGTGGGGAAGGAAGTTAATCTCCAGTCTTCTATAGCATTCAAACTGCTATTTTTGTCTACAATGTAATATACTCTGATATCGCTCTTGTGAAAATATTTGGCTGATGTAAATGTGATCTGAGTGGTAATATCCTTTATTTGGTATTGCCCAGAGCAAAGCATATCACGATAATGAGTGATATGCAAGTTTCCACATTATTTATGTTCAAATTCCACAACTGTGTATAGCAAAGCTGCAACCAACAGTCTCTGAGCAGGGGGAAAGGTACAAAAAGAACACAGAAGACTTGTTTGGCCTCAGCCAATATTTCCTAAACTGTTAATTGGTTTTCTGAGATAGGAAGGCAGGGTAGGAACTTTGGCAGAGGATGGGGAATATATCAAACAAGAAACCTTTAGTCTTTAGAAAAATCTGAACTCATGAGTCATTGAAATATTAAGGGAATTTACCAAAGAAGACAGTGATGATTTAAATGGTTTCAACGGGGAATAATTTCCAAAGCTCCTAGTCAATTATTGTTTGGCATAGATGATTAAGGCCCATGAAGTGATTTTCAACAAGGCAAAGATTAAAAGGTTGATCAAATCTGAGGATAAAAACACAGGAAAAAAGAAAAAACAATAAAGAAAATTTGCACAGAGTATAAGAGTTCTTAAGTCCTGCGAGTACTAACAATTGCATCTGAAGTCATTTTCTCCCAGAAAACCAAAACCAAAAAAATTGCTTCTGTATTTTGAGAGTTTGTTAAACAGACTGTTAGGGAGGTAAATCATCAATAATTCAACATGATGATACCATTCCTCAACTTTACTTAAGAGCATAGAAAAGTCACTTACAACAATAAAATATTATATTAGAAGCAAGACATAGTGGAAAAATTCAATCCATTACATGGTCAGATTGAATAAAATAGTCACATTTTAAAAACCAAGCTAAAAAATTGAAATGATGTTAAAGTGATTTGTGAACTTGTGTATATGATGTCGGTGACTTACTATCTTTTCTCAAGTTGGATGCCAAGCACTGTGTACTTAGCACACATTCATTATCTCATGTGATCTTCATAATATATATAGCACAGGAAGCACTATTTGCATTTTACAAATAGGGAAATTGAGGCCCAGAGACATTAAGGAACTTATTCAAGATCACACAGCTGGCAAAGATATAAAAGCTTAGTTTTGTCTGACTGTTAATTATAGCTTTTTCAAGTTTACCAACTCCTGAGCCCTTTTAAATGTATCCCACTTTTTGTTAAGACATTCATATAAACAGAAGAAAAATCACAAATTAAGATAGCTCCTTTTGGAGCTAAAAAAAACTGCACAGTAAAATCAAAATATGACTTCTGTAAGAATAGAGTCACAGTTTTATATAAGACTGAATAGGATTGATTACTACTATCAACCTGTGTGTAGTGAATATTAGATCTCCTTTTATCTATCTAGCCCCTTCCCCCACCCCCACCCCCCCTTTTTTTAAGTAGACTCCATGCCCAGCATGGAGCACAAGGTAAGGCTTGAACTCAGAACTCAGAGATCAAGACCTGAACTGAGATCAAGAGTCGGATGCTTAACTGACTGAGTCGCCCCAGTGTCCCTAGCTCCCTTTCATTCAGGGGTAAATCCCCCAATACATGTAATCTTATGTGATTCTGTGTTTTCCCTGCTCTCTAAATTAAGAACCAAAGTGGGGCAGTTTTGCTCTTTTAGTTTTCTGCCAGTAGCTTTGGGTACACAGTATGGGAGGGCTAATAGAATATTTCCATCTAAAACTCTGAATCTGGAATAAGTGACACAAAGATGAAAGTTCAGTTCAGATCCTTTCCTGATGAATGTTGTGGTATCCCACTGGGAATAGCAATAATGACCAAGAGTAGGAGAGTCTTATATAACATGGGATAGGGGGTGGCGACAGTAGATGTGCTTTCCTCTCACTGGCTTTTCCATAAATGCCTTCCTGCCTACCATTTCCCAAGTTTGGTCCTCTTACATTTTTTTATTATTATTAATTCTATGAGCCCCTGAGATCCTCTCAATGACTGACTTTCTCTCTTTCTCTCTTTATTTAGAACATATTCTTATGGTTGATGTCTGCACCCCATTTCCCCCTCTCTCAACCACTACTCTATTCTCTATTTATATTCCATATATAAGTGATACTGTATAGTATGTGTGTCTCTTTGTTTTATTTCACTTGGGGAAATAATGTGTAATGCCCTCAAGTTTCATCCATGTTCTTTCAAATGACAGGATTTCCTTCTTTTTATGGCTGAGTAATATATGATTAGATAGATAGATAGGTAGATAGATAGATAATCTCACATTTTCTTTATCCATTCATCTGTCAAAGACCCTTAGGTTGTTCTCCTATCTTGGCTATTGTGAATAAAGCTGCAGTGAATATGGGTATGCAGATATCTCTTTGAGTGATTTCCATTTCTTCAGTCTTTGAGTGATTTCCATTCCTTCAGATATATACCTAGGAGTAGGATTGTTGAATTACAAGGTAGACTGAGTATCAAACTATTTCCTCCACAAAGATTTCTGTTTTTCGACTCATATAGCATTAATTTGTGGGTTTTGTCAGCACTGATGGCTTTGGGCTACAGTGTCTGAAAAAGAGTCATTTATACTTTGCAAAGTTGGGAGCCTCATTTATGGATGATATCTTATTTATTTTAATTTTTTTAAGATCTGTTTGTTTAGAGAAAGAGAGAGTGAGCAGAGGGAGGGGCCAAGGGGGAGAGAGAGAAAGAATGCCAAGCAGACCCCACACTGACTGCAGACCTCAATGCTGACTCTTGCTAAATGAATAATTGTCAATTATTCCTCAATAAAGTTTTAAAAGGTCATAGAACTTGTTTTTAAGTAGGCTCCGTGCCCAGTGTGGAGCCCAGTGCAAGGTTTGAGCTCAGGACCCTGAGATCAAGACCTGAGCTGAGATCAAGAGTCGGACGCTTAACTGACTGAGCCACCTAGGTGCCCCCAAAGTTACAGAGTTTTTAAAAATATGTAATTTGTGATTAATAGAAAGAGAACTTATATTATTTGGGTATTGTATGCTTTAAATTTTTTTTAAAACAAAAATCTATTAACCAGTAGGGATAAAGTAAGGAAGGAAGGAAAAAGAGGAGGGAGGGAGAGGGAAACACACCTAAGGAAAATAAAGTACTCTCAATATGCTCTATATTTGAGCCACTAAATTATCTAACTTCATAATCAGGAAACTTTGAATCTTAGTACAATAACAAGGAAGTTCCATTCAAGTGTTCAATGTCATTCATATAATAACTTTAAGTAAAAATAGCGCATAGTTTATAAAATGACAGTACTTACTGAAGGCAAAAGCCCGTGGCTGACAGCCAACAGATGGTCTGTCAGAGTGAAACTGATGAAAATGTCCCCAACTATATTACTTGAAAACAACTTTGCCTGAGAAATCAGTTTCTTAATAGCAGAAGGCACATTTCCTAATTGGTCTAACTCTGGATCATATTTCACAATCTTTGTTTAAAAAAATTAGTTCATAATTTTCCTGATTCTTTTTTGTTTAGGAAAGATCACTCCATTCAAAGGTTAACGGTTTATCAGATGCACAAAAAACAGGTACATGGCAGGCAGCTTCCAAGATTAAGACAAATGTGTCAGGCAAAGACAGAAAAAGTTCAAGTTTCACCCATCCCAAATAGGGAAATATGTCTGAGTCTCTTCCTACTCTTCTTTCTGGATCTTACCACCAGACTAAGGGAGGCAGTCTGGAAAAGCAAAGCTTGGGAAATCAAGAATCCTCTTCTCAAAGGCCTACAGTAGAGTTGGTATATGCCACCAGTCAAGGGCTCCTGGCTCTAGGTCCCCCACCCTGGTGCTACTAGACTGTTCCAGGTTGGTGGATATAGTAAGATATTAGTATCAGGAGGGGCCAGAGACATGCATACAGACATGAATAGATAATCAAACAGTGCTAAGCAATATAGACAAAATAAAGGATTCCAATAAAAGAAGAAAACAAATGGAAGCAAAGCTGCCAGATACTACAGGGATTAAGAGTACAAACTCATGAATCGGTAGATGTAGATTTCCATAATTTTCTCATCTGTAAAACAGAGACACTAGCATCTACCTCATAGTGTTGTTGTTAAGACTGAATAATAGACAGAAGTCACTTAGAAAAGTGCTTGGCACATACTACAAACTCAATGAGTATATTCTGTCTAAGCCTCCATTTCCCCATCTCTAAAGTAGTATGAACTAACAGCGGCTACTTCTTAGGGCTGTTATCAAGTTTTAATTGAGATAATGTAGGTAAAGCACTGAGCACTCTGCCTAGCCAATAGAACATATTCAGTAAGTACCTACTGTTGGTATTGTTGTTTATAATCCCTTTCCTTCTTCCACTAGATGTCCTACTGCCAAGCACACTGCCTGCTCTTCCCAAACCTGATTTAGAACTCCTCTTCCCATCACTGGCCCACCCTTGGTAGAGGTTTGAGGCTAAGAAAATCTTGAGGTTTCCTTGGAGGTTAGGGTGCTGGCCAACTCTGGCTAACATGTTGTCTTCATATCCTGTTTCTCAAATGCCATCATAAGCACTGGTCTTCCTCATATAGACAGAGAGAACAAAGCAAGGAACAAACCAGAAGGGCTGTAAATAAGGGATTATGCTTGTTCCTAATGCAACTATGCATCCATACCCTTAAAAGCTACAATAGTCTCACAACTGAGACTTCCCCATGTTCTAACAAACAAACCCCTTCAATCTGAAAATCATTTACAAGCCAAGGTACCAGAGTTGTCAGTGCTGCATAAAGGAGAAAATGTTCTAGACTAGTGGGTAAAATAAGAACTATGTAGTGGTGACTGAAACATTTCATGCTTTTGATGTCTGGCAAGCAAGCAAAGATTGGGTCCTGAAGCTGTCCCTGTAAAATGTATATTATTGATATTTGATCCTAAAGGTAAAATTAATCAGTTCCACTAACTTTTAAGAGTAGCTTCATCATTTTTTTCCCTAAGATTTCCCTTCCAAGTAGGAAAAGAATAAGGGACCAGGAAACACAGGGCGTATTCATACAAAGGAAATCAATCTTAGTTGGCTGGAGGAAACAGTACAGATAGGACTGAGCAAAAAATAAGGCAGGAAAGGAAGGCTGGAGTTAGACTGTGAGGGCCTTGAACACCATGCTATGGAAGCTGGGTTTTCAAATACTTTGAGCTGGCCTGTTAAGTAAAACTTAGGCTACATATGTGTTTTGATTACATTTTGAGTTACATAACTTTGTAAACATGTCTAAAGAGAAAGAAAAGGAGATACAGGACACTGTCTAGCTTTATTGTATAGGTTGGTGGTCATTATAAAGGACTGTAAAGCTCTATTTTTTCTCCAATAAGTCAAGCATTCCATTCCACTTTATTTTTTTTTTATTTCTTTTCAGCGTAACAGAATTCATACATAGTTTTACACCACACCCAGTGCTCCATGCAATGCATGCCCTCCACAATACCCACCACCAGGCTCCCCCAACCTCCCACCCCCCGCCCCACTTTATATCTTAAAACTGGCAGATATTTGATCTGAGAAAGGCACCACATATGTACATTCCTAACTGATTCACCCATTTTACCCAAAACCTTCTTACATTATCGCCTCAGGCAAGTTGTTAATTCTGCCTCCTAGAGTTCTATATTCTAGATCTGTTTTTGTGTATTGTTTTCAGGCTATTATTTCAAAGCCAAGTGCATTGTCAGAGTATTCCTTAGAATTCCCTTGGAAACAAATTGAAAATCTAAAGTTGCATATTTAGAACAATAGCTAGAAATGTTAAGTTTAAATAAATCACTTAATATGTGCACTTGCTAAACTTAAAAATCAGGTCTTAATGTTTAGAATTCTTAACCATAAAACATAAAACAACATAAGCACCCACATCTAATAGCCCAGGAGACTAATTAGTCTAGAAAATAAGTGGTCTCAAGTCCCTCTCTCCATTCCCCACCCCAACCCAGGGTCATTTTTATTTACCACGTTTTAAACTGAAGAGAATATATGAGGCTAAATTGGAAAAGCTTTAAAGTAGCCTTTTAAAATATGGACAGACTCTTAATTATGGCAACAGTATAAATAGAAAAGTGCCCTTGGGCTATGCATTACTTTTACAAATGCTTATAATGAACTCCTTTATAGAACCATGCCAGTGTAGAGCTAATTTAACTCAGTTTTCAATTAAAACTGAAGAGAACTGTAATCTATTGCCTACAATCCCTTTCTCAAATACAATGCAACCGACTTTCATTTTAATTATCCAGGAGTTCATTCAGAAGAATAACACTAACTTTAGGAAAGAATTAAATAATCTGCAACTCGACGTTATGAACAATCTCATATAAGATTCAGGTTATAATAGCTATTAACAAAAGGTATCACAATAATAGTTCACTTCCATTAAAAATAGTGTGGTGTGTGTTTGTGTGTGTGTGTGTGTGTGTGTCCACATGTGTGTGGTATGTAAATGTACACCCTATCAGATCATGGTATAAAGCAAAATTGGACAAGCTCTAGTTCTTTGGCCTAATCCAGATTGCCACCTGTATTTATAAGGAAAGACTTATTGGAACACAACCATGTGCATTCATGTATGTACTGTCCATGACCGCTTTTGTAATACAACAGTGAAGTTGAGGAGTTGCTACGGACACCGTATTGCCCCAAAACCCTCAAATATTTACTGTTTGGCCTTGTTTAAAAGCCCTTGTTTAAAGGCTCAGAATTAGATACCACTTAGTAAAAAACTGTACTTGGTATCAAAAATACACAAAGACAAGCAAAATGAAGACATTAGGCAAGTAATCCCTCTGGCAGCAGATTACAGTTAACATAATCCCCAACAATTACAAAGATTTGCGGGCACATCAGTGAGAGACAACATACAAAGACTCCATGGAGCATCTTCTGTGTCTCTGTTAGATATTGAGATATAGGAGAATTCATGAGTCACTTTTTTTTGTTTTTTTTTCTTTTCAGCATAACAGAATTCCTAGTTTTTGCACCACACCCAGTGCTCCATGCAATGCGTGCCCTCCATAATACCCACCACCTGGCTCCCCCAACCTCCCACCCCCCGCCCCTTCAAAACCCTCAGGTGGTTTTTCAGAGTCCACAGTCTCTCATGGTTCATCTCCCCCCCAATTTCCCTCAACTCATAAGTCACTTTTGTCATTTTGCATAAGTGTTCTCTGGATCTATACACACAAGGGCTGAATCTGTACCATCTGGATATATGTTCTAAAGGAAAATTCAGTCAACTGGTTATTTTTCATATAAGCTAGGTAAACCCAATTTTTGTTGCACTTCTAGAATAGTTTGGCACGTTTTGACAGACTACAGTGTGTCCTTGAACAAAAGGTCAGTAGTCAGTTGATTCAAGCTTTATATACAGTTTGCACGACTCAGAAGCAGCTTTATGTAGTAGATAAAACACACAGATTTACTCAGAGACCAAACCTCAACTCCTGATTATACTTCTTAGCAGCTGTGTAACCTTGAGCAAGTGGTTTGTCTTCTTTTTTTTTCATCTGCTGATATGTACTTCAGAAGGTTGATGTAAGGATTAGATGAGACACCACATACTTAATACATTCTACAGGACCTGGCACTTAGCCAAAAATCATTAAAACATAACATCCTTTCCTTTACAAATAATGTCTATTTTTTTTCAAACGTTATTTAGCTACATAAAGAATGACACTGGAATTAAAATTTTAAAAGTTACATTAGTGTCAAATCACTATGTTGTATACCTTAAACTAATGTAATATTGTGTATCAACTATACTCCCATAAAAAACAAAATTGTCAGTTAAAAAATGAACTATTGAAACCTAAGTGAGGGCATTTTAGCAACTATGATGACTCAAAAAGATAGACAAGATTGGTGGAGTCAATCTGAAATAAATCTAAGTCCAGGGAAGGGAGGGCAGGGAACAAACACTGCTGTTGGAAAGGGCTGTTCAAATAGAATTTGAATTAGAATTCAAATAGAATTTTCACAGTACCAACTGCTTGTCTTATCAATGATACCTAATGGGTTGCTCCTTCTCCTTTTTTTGTTTTTTGGGTTTTTTTTTTTTGCTTGAAATAGGCTATATGTCCATACATGTCACTGAAACAACCATCTTGCTCAAAGCTGGAGGTATCACAATCCCAGCTTTCAAGATATACTGCAAAGCTTATAGTAATCAATACAGTATGGTACTGGCACAAAAACAGACATATAGACCAATGAAACAAAATAGTCTGGAAATAAGCTCACACTTTTATGGTCAATTAACCTATGACAAAGGAGGCAAGAACATGAAATGGGAAAAAGTCTCTTCAACAAGTGATATTGGGGAAACTGGACAGCTACATGCAAAGATTGAAATTAGACCTCTTTCTTACATCATAAACAAGAATAAACTCAAAATGGCTTGAAGACCTAAGTGTGATATAGCTCAATGGAACAGAATAGAGAGCCCAGAAATGGACCCTCACTCTGTGGTCAACTAATCTTGAACAAAGCAGGACAGAATATCCAATGGAAAAAAGACAGCCTCTTCAATATATGGTCCTGGGAAAACTGGACAGCCACATGCAGAAGAATGAAACTAGGCCATTCTCTTACACCACAAACAAAGATAAACTCTAAATTATGGAAGGCCTCAAGGTGAGACAGGAATCCATCAAAATCCTAGAGGAGAACACATCCAATAACCTCTTCGACCTTGGCAACAGAAACTTCTTTTAAGACACGTCTCTAAAGGCAAGGGGAACAAAACCAAAAATGAACTATTGGGACTTCATCAAAATAAAAAGCTTCTGCACAGCAAAGGAAACAGTCAACAAAAGTAAAAGGCAACCTATGGAATGGGAAAAGATATTTGCAAATGACATAACAGATAAAGGGCTGATATCCAAGATCTATAAAGAACTTCTCAAAGTCAACACCCAAGAAACAAATAATCCAGTGAAGAAATGGGCAGAAGACACGAACAGATACTTCTCCAAAGAAGACATCCAAATGGCTAACAGACACATGAGAAAAATGTTCCATATCACCTGCCATCAGAGAAGTACAAATCAAAGCCACAATGAGATACCACCTGACACCAGTTAGAATGGCCAAAATTAACAAGACAGGAAACAACAAGTGTTGGCAAGGATGTGGAGAAAGGGGAACGTTTTGACACTGTTGGTGGGAATGCAAGTTGGTGCAGCCACTCTAGAAAAGTGTGGAGATTCCTTAAGAAATTAAAAACAGAGCTTCCCTATGGCCCTGCAATTGCACTACTGGGTATTTACCCCAAAGATACAGATGTAGTGAAAAGAAGGGCCAACTGTACCCTAATGCTCATAGCAGCAATGGCCACGGTCGCCAAACTGTGGAAAGAACCAAGATGCCCTTCAACGGACGAATGGATAAAGAAGATGTGGTCCATATACACTATGGAGTATTATGCCTCCATCAGAAAGGAGGAATACCCAACTTTTGTACCAACATGGACAGGACTGGAGGCAATTATGCTGAGTGAAATGAGTCAAACAGAGAGAGTCAATTATCATATGGTTTCACTCATACTTGGAACACAAGGAATAGTCCAGACGACCATAGTGGAAAGGAGGGAAAACTGAATGGGAAGAAATCAGAGAGGGAGACAAACCATGAGAAATTCTGGAATCCAGGAAACAAACTGAGCGTTGCAGAAGGGAGGGGAGAGATGGGGTCACTGGGTAATGGACATTAGGGAGGGCATGTGTGGTGATGAGCACTGGGTGTTATATACAACTAATGAATCATTGAATACTATATCAAAAACTAATGGCAAGGGAAACAAAAGTAAAATTAAAGAACTGGGACTACACCAATAAGAAAAGCTTTTGCACAGTGAAGGAAACCATCAACAAAACAAAAAGACGGCCTACTGATTGGGAGAAGATGTTTGCAAATGTTATATCCACAAGGTTTTAATACCCAAAATATATAAAGAACTTATATAACTCAACACCAAATAAACAAATAATCTAACTAAAAATCAGAAGATCTGAATAGACATTTTCCCAAAGAAGACATCCAGATGGCCAACAGACAAATGAAAAGATGCTCAACATCACCCATCATCAGGGAAATACAAATCAAAACCACAATGAGATATCACTTTATATCCATCAGCATGGCTAAAATAAAAAACACAAGAAATAACAAGTGTCTGAGAAGATGTAGAAAAAAAGGAACCCTCATGCATTGTTAGTGGAAATTGGTGCAGCTACTGTGGAAAACAGTATGGAAATTCCTCAAAAAATTAAAAATAGAATTACCATATGATCCAGTAATTCCATTACTAGGTATTTAACCAAAGAAGATAAAAGTACTAATTCCAAAATATACAGCACCCTATGTCTGTTGCAGAATAATTTACAATAGCCAAACTATGGAAGCAGCCAAAGTGTTCACTGATAGATGAATAAGAAAAGGAGGCATATATATATATATATATATGTACATATATATATATACACACACACACAAATATATATATAAGTGTGTGTGTATATATATGACATAAAAAAGATGAGGTATATATATGTAATAGGATATTGCTCAGCATAAAAAAGAATGCAATCTTGCCATTTGCAACAACATAGATGGAGCTAGAGGGTATAATGCTAAGTGAAGTAAGTCAGTCAGAAAAAGACAAATACTGGAGGATTTCACTCATGAATAAAAAAATAAACAAAACAAAGGAAAAAAGGAACAAAAAAACAGATTCTTAAACAGAGAACAAACTGGTGGTTGCCAGAGGGAAGGTGGGTGGGGGGATGGGTAAAACAGATAAAGGGGATTAAGAGTACACTTATCTTGATAAGCAATTAGAAATGTATAGAATGGTTGAATCATGATATTAATTTTCTAAAATTAATAAAATGCTGTAGTTAATTATATTTGAAGAAAAAAACTACCATCTTTCCCTGTGATTGGCAGAAACCCAATCAAAATTACTTTTTAGATAGAGTCTGGTTTAAAAGGGAAGAAGAGCTAGCAAAATGATGGAGGTAGTTCTAGAGATAATTTGGTTAATGATGGATTTTTAAAATTTGACATGTATTTTAATAATGTATAATAGCAGAACTGCAAAATATTAAAAATACTGCATGGAGTCAGAAAGAACACAACACTCATGTCATTATTTTGAACTTTAAAAATACTACTATAGGCCTAAAATTATTTTGAATGAATAGAAAAATCAAAAGAACAAGGAGAAAAGAATCCCCAATGGTATATATTTATGTTCAACATCTCCTGAAAGAATTCTTTCCATTTCCACTACAAGATAGAGATTAATGTATTCTTTGATCGTTGAATTAGAAATGCAAGAGAAGGGGAGTTTTCATTCACTTTATTCAATTATTTGGGGGTAACAAAAATAACATCTTTGGGGACTGAATAATTTGATGATTATAAAGGCAATCTCAACTGCCTGTGTGCAAACCATATTTATTTCATATCCATTAAGGACAAATTATACCACCCTATTTAGTAGAAAAATAAAAGAATGAGGATGCTTTCAGAAAAATCACAGCTCTTACGTGTGGCCCCTTTTATTCAAGTACAATTAAGTGCATCTTGTGTGGAAGAAACAGCAAATTCATGAATTAATTTTTAAAAAGGCATGAACAATGAAGGTTAAGATACAAACACAAACTCTTTTCTGTTGGACATGGGTATCTAACACTCCATTATCAAAGGAAGATTTCACCTGGGGCAACATTTTTGAGATCTAGTTTAGAAAAAAAGTTTAAATGTGTCTATACAATTGATGTGTTCACAAATCTGTACTTGCAGCCATAACTTTATTTTTATACCAGTATGAGAAAGATGAAATCTCTGTCCCAAATTAAAATCCTACTTGTGATTCTATTATTCATCATTTAGAGTACTTTCCTTCCCTTCCTTCTTGTTTAAAACATCCCTATGCACAGAACATTTTAATGAAGCAATTCACTCACTCGTCTGTCTCACATTGCATAAAGAGGCAGGTAGAGCACAACCGCTTAGAGCACAGACTTTGCAGTCAGATGAGCCTATGTACAAATCCTTTTTAACCCTCTTCTTAGCTGTGTGACCAAGGTCAAGTTCTTTTTACCTCTCTAAACCATGGTTTCTTCCTCTGCAAAGTAGGGATAAGAACAGTATCTATGTCATGGGTGGCTGAAAAATGTACAAATACATTATACTACTATTAACATATGATATATTATTTACAAATATAAAAACTATATGTGGAAATAACTAAAATGTGATGTTTATGTCTATACAAACAACAAATGTATACTGTACATAGGAGACATATATATAACATGTTTGCTTGTTAATGTACAAATGATGTTTGACTAGGATTTAGCAAATCCTAGATTTTACAAATAAAAAGTACATGATGCCCAGATAAATGGAATTTCAGGTAAACGACATATTGGTTATCTTGTATTTTGTCTGGCAACTGTAAATAGGTTACTTTATTGAGCTGGAGCGCTTTGAAATATCCCCACAGGTAATAGCTGTCAACAAATTTACCTACGTTTAATAAGTTAAATTACGGTAATAGCCCGTTTATTAAATGGCCTGGAATAATCCTATGCCAATTCTGATGAATCTGTTTCTTCATCTCTGATCATACAGCTCTCTAGTCAGTTATAAAAACTATATAATTTTCAACATATTGGGTTCTATTTAAGATGGCTTATGTCTAACTACCTCTAAAACATCACCGGACCAAACTAAAACTCACACATCAGTGCCATGCCAAGATGCTGGACAAGTTTGCTGCCCCTATTGCTATTGTGGGATGCTCCATGTCAAAACTATTACCAGAGCCAAATCCAGGAACACTGGTCATGCTGTTCCAATCATTTTTTCACCATCGGACACACTGGGTAGCACACTGTGAAGAGCCTACTGTTTCCACAACCCTACCAGTCTTCAGATGAGGACAGTGAGTTGACCTTCTTGTAGGCACCTCTAACCTCAGGAACCATTTAAGTGGTTCGGGGAGAGGAGGAAAAAAAAAAAAAAACAAAGCCACATCAATTTCTACAAATGCCCTTCAAATGATTCCTTTTTAAATTTCTTATCTTCTCTGAAACAAGTTAGAGGTGGATGGTGATAGTTGGACTTACTTTTTCTTTTAGCAAATCCTACATGGATGTGTCTAGCACCTTTCTTTAGAATGTAAGGACACTACTGTACATTGTTGTCAGCTTTGGGGCTTCAGCCAAAATCTGAGACAATAGAAGAAAATTCATTTAACATCCAGATACATTATTTAATTCACATTAACTAATAGAACTAATTTAATTACAAAATGCCAGCATTTTCAATTTAATTAATAAGCATCATACATGATATTTATTGACAACTTAAAACCTGTATTCAAGATAAATGTAGGGGCGCCTGGGTGACTCAGTGGGTTAAGCCTCTGCCTTTGGCCCAGGTCGTGATCTCAGGGTCCTGGGATCGAGCCCTGCATGGGGCTCTCTGCTCAGTGGGGATCCTGCTTCTTCCTCTCTCTCTGCCTGCCTCTCTGCCTACTTGTGATCTCTCTTTCTGTCAAATAAATAAATAAAATTTTTAAAAAAAGATAAATGTAGACTGTAATCATTTGATCTCAGTGAAACCATCATTTAAAAATGATCAACTCTGGCAGCACCTGGGTAGTTCAGTCAATTAAGCATCTGACACTTGATATCAGCTCAGGTCTTGATCTCAGGGTCATGAGTTCAAGCCCTACGTTGGGCTCTAAGCTGGGCATGGAGCCTACTTAAAAAAAATGATCAACTCTGTTTTAATATTACGTGATCTATGATATTCTGATTTGGAACTCTGCAGGATGACTTTTAATCACTTTGGGGTCCATATATTCTTTCCTTTCTTGACATTTAGCTTAATTAATCTCTAAATTCCTTCTCTGGAAAGTCCTTAATTTAGGGTTGACACAGACCTATCTTGACTAGTTTCATGCTTCTTACCATATTTATTGCTTAGCAGTTCTGTCATTTTCATTCCTTTATTCATGGTTTTTTTTATGCTTATAGTTAACAATTCCACTTAAAACTCTTAAAATGTTTCAATCATTCCAATATTGAATACCTATCCCAAGAAAATATGCTTAAATAAAGAACACAAGTTTTTTTGTTGTTTTTTAAAATTTCATTTCTTTTCAGCATAACAGAATTCATAGTTTTACACCACACCCAGTACTCCATGCAATGCGTGCCCTCCATAATACCCACCACCTGGCTCCCCCAACCTCCCACCCCCCACCCCGCTCCTTCAAAACCCTCAGGTTGTTTTTCAGAATCCATAGTCTCTCATGGTTCATCTCCCCCCCAATTTCCCTCAACTCCCTTCTCCTCTCCATCTCCCCATGTCCTCTGTGTTATTTGTTATGCTCCACAAATAAGTGAAACCATATGATAATTGGCTCTCTCTGCTTGACTTATTTCACTCAGCATAATCTCTTCCAGCCCCGTCCATGTTGCTACAAAAGTTGGGTATACATTGGGGTACAGATGGCCCTTCTTTTCACCACATCGGTATCTTTGGGGTAAATACCCAGTAGCGCAATTGCAGGGTCACAGGGAAGCTCTCTTTTTAACTTCTTGAGGAATCTCCACACTGTTCTCCAGAGTGGCTGCACCAACTTGCATTCCCACCAACAGTGTAAGAGTGTTCCCCTTTCTCCACATCCTCTCCAACACACGTTATTTCCCGTCTTGCTAATTTTGGCCATTCTAACTGGTGTGAGGTGGTATCTTTTTTTTTTTAAGGTTTTACTTATTTATTTGACAGAGAGAGAGAGAGAGATCACAAATAGGCAGGGAGGCAGGCAGAGAGAGGAGGAAGCAGGCTCTCCGCGGAGCAGAGAGCCCGATGCGGGGCTTGATCCCAGGACCCTGGGATCATGACCCGAGCCGAAGGCAGAGGCTTTAACCCACCGAGCCACCCAGGCGCCCCGTGAGGTGGTATCTTAATGTGGTTTTAATTTGAATCTCCCTGATGGCTAGTGATGATGAACATGGAGCCTACTTTAAAAAATGGTAAAAAGAGCTTTTCATTAAGCCTTTGAAAAACTGCCTTCTTTCTCCTCTACAAATCAAATAGATGAAACAAATTCCTCTTCTTCCTCTTCCTCCACTTTTCCCTCTTTCTTTTCTTCTTTCTTTTGGTTTGACCTTAAATTCATTTTGCCTTCAATTAAAAGCCACAAATGGTTGAATAAATATATTCAAATGGTTGAACAAATGTATTCTATTGTGTTATATTTTTATCTGATGACTAAAATTTAAACTTTTCTACCAGCTATTTTGGTACCATGCAGAGATAGCTATAATGTACCCCGAGATGAGGGAGCTGCTTTGTACTATCATACAGTCTTCATTCTAAGAAAAATTAATTCTTAATATTTTATATACCATTTTTAAATTGTCTTTCTTCCTTTATAAGAGATAATGAACTGTAGTCAATATATTATAAGAATCGATTATTACTGTGCTAACCATCATCACCACCTACTATTTATGGAGCAGTTTCTCAGCTAGACTACTGAAATTGCCATCTAACTGGCCTCCTGCTTCTACCTTGGCCACCTAACAGTCCACTCTCAATGAGTACCCAAAATGCAATTCTGTGACATGTTAAAATATGGCAGAACATGTCATTCTTCTTCTCCAAAACCGCTCAGTGGCTTCCTATCTCTGAGTAAAAGCTGAAGTTTTTACAGGGAACTGCAAGCCCTTTCGGATCAGATTCCATTATCCTCTCTGGCCTCACCTCCTATCTTCTTCCCTCCACCAAGATCTGTTGGCTTTAGCTAGGGCCATGGGCCTCCCTGAACCTCCTGAAAATTTTGAACATGCTCTTGCCTCGGGGTCTTTACATTTGCTCTTTCCTCTGCCTGGTCTGCTCTACCCAGTGCACGTGGCTTGCTCTTTTGTTTCTTGAAGGTCTCTGTGAATTGGTCTCCACGTGAAATAGGACACTTCCCCCTCAGACCCTCTACTTTGGAGCTATACCTCTTCCTTGATTTATTGGTCTAACAGAATGCGTCATCCTCGGACACACTACATATTTTACTTGACTGTTTATTGTTACTTTCCCACTAAAATAATAAGCTTAATGAGGCTAGAGATTTGTTTTTTTATTTCTTTTCAGTGTAACAGAATTCATTGTTTTTGCACCACACCCAGTGCTCCATGCAATGGGTGCCCTCCACAATACCCACCACCTGGATCCCCCAACCTCCCACCCCCC
>PISX010024498.1:0-27808 GCA_004024625.1 Mellivora capensis
TTGTTTTGTGAGATTAAGAGTCTCTTATGGTTTGTCTCCCTCCCGATCCCATCTTGTTTCATTTATTCTTTTCCTGCCCCCCAACTCCCCCCCCACGTTGCATCTCCACTTCTTCATATCAGGGAGATCATATGATAATTGTCTTTCTCTGACTGACTTATTTTGCTAAGCATAATACCCTCTAGTTCCATCCACGTCATCACAAATGGCAAGATTTCATTTCTTTTTTTTTTTTAAGATTTTATTTATTTGTGAGGGGGGTGGGAGAGAGAGAGAGAGAGAGAGCGAGCACAGGCAGAGTGGTAGGCAGAGGCAGAGGGAGAAGCAGGCTTCCTGCCGAGCAAGGAGCCCGACGTGGGACTCGATCCCAGGACACTGGGATCATGACCTGAGCCGAAGGCAGCTGCTTAACCAACTTAACCACCCAGGCGTCCCAGATTTCATTTCTTTTGATGGCTGCATAGTATTCCATTGTATATCTATACCACATCTTCTTTATCCATTCATCTGTTGATGGACATCTAGGTTCTTTCCATAGTGTGGCTATTGTGGACATTGCTGCTATAAACATTCGGATGCACGTGCTCCTTCGGATCACATTTGTATATTTAGGGTAAATACCCAGTAGTGCAATTGCTGGGTTGTAGGGTAGTTCTATTTTCAACTTTTTGAGGACCCTCCATGCTGTTTTGCAGAGTGGTTGTACCAGCTTGCATTCCCACCAACAGTGTAGGAGGCTTCCCCTTTCTCCACATCCTCACCAGCATCTGTCATTTCCTGACTTGTTAATTTCAGTCACACCTGACTGGTGTGAGGTGCTATCTCATTGTGGTTTTGATTTGTATTTCTCTGATGCCAAGTGATGTGCTCCCAGAGTTTCTATTGTTATTTTCACACACATTGGACTTTTAAGGATTTGTCATATTATCAGTTGTTTTGTTACCCATTCTTTTGGTTGCTAGTTCCCTTCCCTGCCATGTTCTGCCACAGGTGACCCAGTTTGAGTGCCCACTCCTTCTCAGAGGAGCTTGCCACCCTTTTGAATTCTGGTTACCTGTTGTCTTGCAGCCTCAAGCCTTTCTGATAGGCTCAAAAAAAGCGCTTACATTATCTAGCTTTTTGTTGTTGTTAACATGGAAGGAATATTCCCTTGCAACCGTCCCTATCCTATGTGAAAGCAGAACTCTGAACACATTATTTAAGGGTACCAATACTTTGCTATAAATATTACAAAATTGATGCTTATTTTGTTGTCTAACTTCTTGAACAGTTTATTTCCTCTTAGTAATAAAAAGTTTAAGGCTAAAAATATTCTAAGTATAGTTCTGGTTGTATGTCACATGTTCTGAGTTTTCTCTTTTTCTTTATTTCAAAAATAGGATAGAACTCTAACCTTTTGACCTAAGAATTATTTAAGATTCTGCTTTATAACTTCATTTTTTAAACGATTTTATTTACTCATTTGTGACAGAGAGAGGCAGAGAGAGCACAAGCAGGGGGAGCAGTAGAGCGAGAAGGAGAAGCCGACTCCCTGCTGAGCTGGGAGCCACATGGGGCTTGATCCCTGGACCCTGGGATCATGACCTGAGCCGAAGGCAGAGGCTTAACCATCCGAGCCACCCAGGCACCCCTCAGCTTTGTAACTTTAAATGTGTTTTAAAAGGGCTAAAAATGTGTTTTAAAAGGGCTAAAAATCTTACCTAAGATCTTAGTATGTATAATTATAAACAACACACATATCTACAATATATGGTTGGTGTACAAGGGAAGAGTTCTAGTGGAGTTCTAGTTCTCAATCTTTCCTGTTTTCTACACTGATTTTCTTCCATCTAGTTTGTGTTGAGACATATCGTTCCTTCTCCTGGCCCCTCATTGTCAAGTTCTTAGCTTGATTAAGTAATTTATAGCATGAGTTGATAGCCAATAAGAATTTTCTTTTCCCATAATTTTATTAGGTATTTTGGACTTTTTTCCCATGAAAATTTGACTGTTTAGTCCAATTAAGAAAAAAACACCACCACCACCAAATGCTATGCAGGTTAAAATAGGAATTGTACAAAATTTACACATTAATTCTGGAGAAGTGACATTTTAATATAAGATCCTCACATCCAAGAACTTGCTTTTCATTTCATGTTCATATCTTGTTTGTGTACTTCAGTAGAACCTAATAATTTTTTCATCTTGGTTGTGCCTCTTGTTAAAATTTATTTTATTCTCTGTCATAATGTGAGATATTTTTCCTAATTTCCACTCTTACCTAGTGAGTATTCTTATAGATGTTTATTTTTGTATATGTAGCTATTTAACAAATTTCATCAATTCTAGTAGTTTTCATTAGGATGCCCTAGGTTTAATGAGATGTAAAACCACATTGAGTAGAAGGATAAATACAAAATACATCCTTTTATTTTATGTTTAACAGAGACTAATAAAAACATATAAGGTTCCCAGTTGATGTGGATGCTTCTGGTCCAAGGACCATAGTTTGAATAACAAGGTTCCAGAACCTTGGCTCCCAGATTTTGCTGCGCATTAGAGGCATCTGGGAAGCTTTTAAAAACCTCAGAGCTTAGAGATGGGAGCCAGGCATTAATAGTTTTTGAACAGTCTCAAGTAATTCTAGTTTGCCGCAAAGTTGTGAACCATTGTTCTAGACTAGGGGTTAGCAAACTGTGGTCTGCAACAGGCCAAATCCTGTGTTTTTGTAAACAAAGTTTCATTGGAAAGCAGCCATGCTCATGTTTACATATTGTTTTATTGCTATTTTCATGCTACTTGGTAGTACTGAGTACTTGTGAAAAAGAACATATGGTTCACAAAGCCTAAAATATTCAGTATCTGGCCTTTTTCATAGAAAAAGACAAAGAAGAATAGAGTCCCCTTGTCAACTCTCCTGTGTGGGAATTTGCTAGAAATTACTGTTTCTGGAAGGCTCTACTTTATTGAGAAGGCTACTCCTTTTCAACTCTGCCCTGCCATGGCCTAATGCATTGATTTTTCTAATCCAGTGTGTTATCTGAAAAACTCTAATTCCCAGCAAATTAATTCAACAAATATTTACTAATCTTTTGTGTGCCAGGCACTTGGGATACTTAAGGAAACAGAAAGGACAAAAAGCCATGCCTGTATGGAGAGCATTAATCCTAGTGGGGTGTGGGGGTGGGGGACAGTATAAACAAGTTAAATATGGGAAATACACCCTGCATTAGATGGTAATGATTACCACGGAGAAAATAAAGCAGGGAAGTCCTTGTGAGAAGGTAGCATTGGAGCAGTAATTTGAAGGAGGTAGCAGAGTGAGCCATGTCGAAATCTGAGGAAAGAACCGTCTTCCTAGCAGAAGGCACTGACAAGAACAAAGGTCCTGAGGTGGTGCATGCCTGGGGTGCTAGGAAACAACAGGGATGCCAGTGTGGCCGGAAGAGAGTGAACGAAGTGGGAGTGTGGGAGGAGAGGTGATCTGTGAGAGAAGGAGCAGCTGAATAGTCCAGGGCCCTGTACGCCTTTGTGATGATTTTGGCTTTTACAGAGTAAGATGGGAAACCAGTGGAAGGTTTTGAGGATCCAGTGAAGTGATGTGATAGATCTTTAAAAAAAAAATTATTTATTGAGGCAGAGTGACAGAGACACAGTGAGAGAGGGAACACAAGCAGGGATAGTGGCAGAGGGAGAAGCAGGCTTCTCGCTGAGCAGGGACCCCTTCAATGGGGGGGCTCCATCCCAGGACCCTGGGACCATGACCTAAGCCAAAGGCAGACGCTTAATGACGGAGCCACCCAGGTGCCCCTGAGGTGATGTATCTTAACAGAATCAGTCTGGCTGCTATGTTGAGAAAAGACTGAAGAAAGCCAAGGGCAGGCTCGGGGAGACCTCTTAGGAGGCTACCACAGAATTCCAAACAGGAGATTATTATGGTAGACTGGAACAGGGTAGAGCAGCAGAGTTAGTAAAAATGAATCCTGGAGACTGTCCTCAATTCAGTTTATAATTAGTGTCCATTTCTCTCAGATCCTGGCACTCACTTCTTAATTTTCCAGGTTTTTCTTCTTTTTCTATTTTCACAGTTGATACCAGCTTGAATCAGATTTTATCCTAAAAACTCAGTTGTACCTAAGTATGATCCTATAGCCAATATGTTTAAAACGCTGTGGATGCTTGGTAAGTTCTAACAATGAATGCACTAGAACAAGATGGACTGTATTTATCTTCATATGCCTATGTTTTCAGAACCACATTTCTATTATTATTGCTTTATTTTCCCCCTATAATTAGCATACACACCCACACACTAGCTATTTCATGTTCTTTAGGTTTAACTAAAGGAGATGGGAGATAGATTTGTGTATTTTCATTTTAATTGTCATAGTCCAATATTGAGCTCTTTTCCTTGAGGGTTTTGTTTCAGAATGTTATCTGTAGTGAAATTTCTTTCTCAGAAATTCATATATAGCTGCAAAGATAAGCTCCTACAAATTTACTGAAGAAGAGTAAACACAGGAGATGAAGTGGCTCTTCAGGAAAACGTCAAAGACAGCTTGAAGAGGAAGTTAGGTAAAATCATTATTTGCAGATCAGCTTTTTATAGCTGAAAAATATAAGATACCAATCAAAAAACTATTGGTACCAAAAATATTATATTATTGGCACAAAATTAATATATAGAGAAAGAATCTGCATATATAAACAAACAGAAGATGTAATGGAAGAAAGATCTACTTAAAATAGCACACTGCCAACAAATGATAAAACAACTAGGGAAAACTCCTCTCTGCCTACACTTTGGGACCATCAGCTAGAGAGCTTAACGGAACAATAAGAAAGAACAGTGCCCAGGTTCCATCCCCAGAATTCTACTTTCATTGATGTGGGGTGGGGCCTTGGCAGTATTTTCTTAGAGGTCTTTACTTCTCCAAAAATCTCTAAAGAAACTGATCCATATGAAGCAAACTTAGAATAATACTATGAGATCAAAGAAACCTTGAAAAAAAGGGAAAAGTGTGCTGTATTTTTTAGAATGACTGAAGATTATAAAGAGCTCAAATAAACTCTGGCTATAAGCTTAATATGGTTAAAATAGGCTATAAACTTAAAATAGGCTATAAACTTAATATGGTTTCATAAAAGAGTAACAAGATTTTTCATTTCCGAGCTAGGCAAACTTATTCTAAATTTGTGTGGAAAACCCAAGTGAGCAAGAACAGCCAGGACAACTCTGAAAAAGGAAAATGTTGGAAAGGAACTTGTCTGATCAGAGATGGACTACCGCATCAGTAAGCAAAGGTAGATTGGTCCACTGGAAGATAACAAATGTTCTGAAAGGACCCAAATGTAAATGCAACTTTGGAATATAATAAAACATTTCAAATCAATAGAGAAAAAGATCATTAATTCAATAAAAGGTATTATGTAATGAAGTGGCATATTTTTTTTAAGATTTTACTCATCTATTTGACACAGAGAGAGAGAGAGATCACAAGTAGGCAGAGGCAGGCAGAGAGGGGGGGGGCAGCAGGTTCCCTGCTGAGCAGAGAGCCCGATGCGGGGCTCGATCCCAGGACCCTGAGATCATGACCTGAGCCGAAGGCAGAGGCTTAACCCACTGAGCCACCCAGGTACCCCCAAGTAGCATTTTCTAATGAAGGGGACAAATGTTAAGTTTATTCAATAAAAGGTCATTTGGGTAGCCATCTTAGAACAACAAACTAAAGTTAGATTTCTAATATGAAATATATTCCAGGTGGGGCAAAGATCTAAGGACAAAAAATAAAACTCTAGAAGAAGGGAAGTGGGGGACACCATGCTGAATATGTATGATGCAGAAATCCCAAAGCCATAAATGCAAAAATTCATAAATTTGATTGCATGAAAATACCAATTGCCACAGGTTAAAAACACCAGAACAAAGTCAAAAGACAAATTACAAAAAGGAAAAACAAACAAACAAACATGTGCAACTTCTCTCACAGACAAAAAACTAAGATCCAAAACCACGCCTGTAATAAAAAAGACAAGCAATAGAAAAATAGGCAAAGAATAGAAATAGTAAAAGTCACAGTGAAGGAAATTCAAATGGCTATTAAATATATGAAAATATGATCTTACTCAAAATAAAAACACTCTTTAAATATATTTTTATTTATCAGGTTGGTGAAGGATGTGAGGAAGTGCATCACTGGTGAGAATTTAAATTGATATAACTTCTCTGGAGGTAATTTGCTGTACTTGTGCTAGATACAGTCTTGCCCCAGTAATTTTATTTCTAGGTATTTTTAAGTGGGAGAAAAAAAAAAAGAGCAAGATGCAGAACCTTTTGTAGAGTAAGCTACCTTTTGTGTGTTGGGGGGAAATACAAAGTTTGTTTGCTAGATATACTGTGTGTCTTTAAAAGGATACTTAGGAAGGTGGTTACAGTAGTTGCCCCAGAAAGGGGAACTGGGAAAGGAGGGACACTTCATGCTCATTTGTTCACTCTTTGGTAGCTTGTGCATATATTACCGATCAAAAAAAAAATTGTAATAAAGTCAGCCAGATCCGGGATCTGTGTCCCATCAAATACATCCAAATAATTTATGCCCCATCAAATGCAAATAACTCATCAGACACCATCAAATACAAATAACTATTTTATGGTTCATAAGTCATAAAATAATTGTTAAAATTGTCTATAATCCATATTATTCAGAGAAACATAACTTTATATTATACTATTTGCTTCCATCCTTTTAACACCTCCATTAAGTTAAAAATTCGTAAGAATGAGGTCTTGATAGTAATCACTTTTGAAAATATCTAATTGCATAATGAATATATATATATATATATATATATATATTTAAAGATTTTATTTATTTATTTGACAGACAGAGAGAGATCACAAGCAGGCAGAGAGGCAGGCAGAGAGAGAGAGGAGGAAGTAGGCTCCCTGCCGGGCAGAGAGCCTGATATGGGGCTCCATCCCAGGATCCTGGGATCATGACCCAAGCTGAAGGCAGAGGCTCTAACCCACCGAGCCACCCAGGTGCCCTATATTTTACTTTAAAACAGAATACATTCTTTTAAAGTAACTAAAAATCAGTAATTACTAAAACATACAAAAGCAAATCATGATCTCTTACCATGTCTCTATATATGTTGCTCTAGAACATTATTTTCTAACTTCAGTTCAGATTTTGTTAAGATTAGTGGGGGTGTTCAGCCACCGATCAATTGCATTTTCATACTTCCTTGGTTCTTGCAGCCAGTCCTGATGCCACCTGAGGTTCGCTATAACATTTGAATAGTTCTGCCCTACACTTTGTTTCCAGTTGATAAACTGCTCTTTATTGTATTGGTGGACAGCAGCAGAAACCTTAGGGTAATTTATAATGGAACGAAGCTTCCGATCCAAAGAATATGTAACTTCTGGAAATTTTGTAGCAATATTTGTTAGTTCATCTGGATCTGAGGAAAGATCTGGAAGAAAAAATGGAAATTGCTATCAAAATAGTTACCAGTTACAAAAACACATTTTAGAATGTCATTACTCTATGACAGATAATGTACTTGAATTTATTTTTATTTTCAGTTCCTATTAGCATAATAAGATGAAGGACAATATAAATGGTAAAATAATATACCAAAGGTTAAACACTCTTCTAAATGTATGTCCAAATTACCTTCCTACCATCATCCTGCTCTCTCATTTTTTTTCTTATCCTTTCCTAGATGGCAGAAATAGATGTCACTAGTAAACTGGCTTGGCCCTAATTCTTCCTGGTTCTGATGCCTTGTTTTGACACACAGAGAAAAGAAATAGTAATGCTTATATTCTCCCATTTCAACAGCTCCAAACTTTCTAGACATAATAATTCTTTACATAGTCAAGTCATATTCTTGTAAGTTCACTTACTCTTAGTTTTCTATATATTTTAGCATCTTGTGCTTGGATTTTTGAAAGTTCGGTGCATCAACACTGTCCGTTTGAGCAAATAGCCACAGAAATAAGAATGTATCTCAATTGCTACCACCAAGAAAATAACAATAAGTATTTCAGAACATAAATACCCTTTTTACCTAGGTAAAAGGAAGACAAAATAGAACTGTATGTCAATCTAATTGATAAAATAGCAAATCAAAGATCTTATGACAATTTACTTAAGATAATAAATGAACATTACATGTTGAGGGAAAAACCTCTGTGGGCCTATGTGGTGCATTTGCCAGAAGGGCCCTGAAGACAATTATGACTTTGTTAGATGATTTCAGATGGTACCTCTTTGGGAAAGGGGAGTCAGTGAATAAATCCCAGAGAATACAGGAAAAGGCAGGCTCGGCCCCTGATACTTTGACAGTCACATCTGCTTTTTGCAGAACATGTCCAGTGAATGAGCAAGACATGCCCATTACACATCAGGATGAAAATTGAAGGACTTCCTTTTTTTTTTTTTTTTTAATTTAACAGAGAGAGAGATTACAAGTAGGTGGAGAGGCAGGCAAAGGGGAGGGGGGAGCAGACTCCCCGCTGAGCAGAGAGCCCGATGCGGGGCTCGATCCCAGGACCCTGAGATCATGACCTGAGCCGAAGGCAGAGGCTTAACCCACTGAGCCACTCAGGCACCCCGAAGGACTTCCTTTTTGAAGCCAAGAATTTCCTGCTCTTAGGGTAAAGGGGAGAGGGGAAGGTCAATCCCCCTCTTTAGTTTAGCCCCTAAAGAATTATTTGGAGTTAATGATTTTGACATTTCTAACTGGAAAGGAAACCTAGGGAGAAATGAATATTAGTAATGGCATGTTATATGTGAAAAAGGGGGGCAAGGGATAAGTAAAACCTGAATTTAATAATGTTGCTTTAAAATTAATTCATAGAGGAGCGCCTGGGTGGCTCCATCAGTTAAGCATCTGACTCTTAATTTCGGCTCAGGTCATGATCTCAGGGTCCTCGGATTGTGCCCCACATCGGGCTCTGTGCTGAGAGGGGAGTCTGCTTGAGAATTTTCTCTTTCCCTCTCCCTGTGCCCCTCCCCCCTCTGCATGCTCTTTCTCTGTCTCTCCAAGATAAAGAAATAAATATATTTTTTAAAAGATTTATTTATTTATTTATTTATTTGGCAGAGACAGAGAGAGAAAGAGAGAGGGATAGATAGATAGATACAGAGAGAACACAAGCAGGGGGAGCGGGAGAAGCAGGTTTCTTGCTGAGCAGGGAGCCTGATATGGGCCTCGATCCCAGGACCCTGTGATCAAGACCTAAGCCTAAGGCAGCTGCTTAATAACTGATCCACCCAGGCACCCAATAAGTAAATCTTTAAAAAATTAAAAAAATAAAATTAATTCATAGAGTAGTGAAGCTTGCAGGCATCTTTGTGGAGGAGAAGGAGCATAGATTTTCAAGTTATACCTGGGTTAAAATCCCAGTTCTGTCATTGGCTGTGAGATCTCGCACAGGCATTTAAATCCCTCTGACCTGTAGTCTTCTCTATAAAATGAGGATAATGGTATCATCTTAAATAATAAATCAGAATGTCAGGCTTCACAAGATATAGGGGTTAATACCCAGAACAGCTGAAACAAAGGGATAATGAGAGGGTGTGGACTACTGTTTGGGAAAGATAACCATGACTCTTAGAAGAAACCTTGATCAGCGAAAACCACGGTTTCAATCTTGAGACCCTGATTAAAAGTCTTCAGACACTTGCTCTGGAATTCAGATGATCTGCAAAGAAGCTGCCCCTCACATGGGCAACCTTTTGTAGATTGTCCTGGATGAGAAGCAGCAGATATTTATTTAACCACGAATGACTGGGGCTCTTGAGCAACACTATGGAAATCAGCTCATTCTGTATACTACCACACTTAAAAAGATACCAACAGATTTACCAAAGAGTTGAGGCAGTACTGAAGTGCCATCAGAGTAGGCGATATACTTCCATCGGTTAGTCCGAAGCATGTAGGTGGAAGCATTCACATTGCATCCATGGAACTGACTCAGAATCCAGGGCGGATGTAGGTTTTTGAATTTATGTTCACTCTTAAACGTTTCTGATGCTAAAGGCAGCAAAGAGTATCCACTCAAGTTCTGCGGCAGAGGAGCTCCAGCAGTATCTATGTAACAAAATAATATTTTTAAATAACTTATTCTTCCACTAGTTGAAATATTCATAAATGACATCTTTAGAAGGTGTGGAGACCAAAGACCATATACAGATTTGGTAAATAGACTGTCTAGGTCCAAATGCTCACTTCATTAGCCATATGTCCTTTCAACATGATTATTAACTACTTTGAACCTCAGTTTCCTCATCTGTAAAAGGGGAATAACAATCATACCTCTACCTCATATGCTTATTTTAGGTTTAAATATGACAATTTGTGTAAGGCTCTGAGAATAGTACCTGATGGGAAACCATCAATAGATATTAATCAATCCTTTATTTCTGAATGATAAATAATTACAGTTGTTTCTCCCATTTGTTCCACTAGATAGTAAGATAAAAGACCTATATGAGAAATAATGCAGGGAGACAGATGGACATTAGTAGTCATATATGTTTGCAAACTATGATTAAAACTAAGTAGGTTTTTTTATTGTCAGTGAAAGTTTATTGCTGATACTTTTCATAAACCCATAAGGGTGGTATAATAGTATGCCATTTGTCCCAAAGTTATTTGATGACATACATTTTTACCCTCAAGTAGCATATTGAGGGGCTAGTGTTTTGCAGAACATATATTGGAAATCCTGGATTATACTGATCTAGGGAAAAATAATTTATTTCCCCTTATCAAATATAAACAGATAAACTATAACATGAGAAATGTCTAACTTAAAAAGAGGCATTTTTAAAAATTACTTTTAAGGTATTTGGAATTCAAATGATGTTTTTCCTATAGAAAAATTACCATTAATTTTGACTGGCTGCTTGGGATAGTTCCAAAATGAGTCTACAGTTGCTTTTCCACCCCTTTTCTGGTTTCTGTGTTCCATGGTTAAGTATAATTAAATATTTCCAATGAAAAATGGGAAATAATATATCTGACATGCTAGAACTTAAACAGAATTGAATAAGAAAATTAACATGACTAGCTAGGTATTTGAGGACTAATAGGCTAACTTCAGGAAAATAAGGAGGTAGAGACCTCTTAAAGACCTTTATAAATCTTCCAAAGGTACATGTTTTACATATAACAATGTAAAAGTCCGTATTCTCCCATTTCCTTGGAAAGGGCATAGTACAAGTACTAATCTTCTGCCAAACAATTATAATTTTGGACTTTTTGGAGAAAGAAAGAAAGATCGGAGATAAATGGTTAAAAACAAAGGAGTAAGGACATTAAAGGGGATGTGCGTGAGAGAAACAGACTGCCCTAAATAAAACTCACTTGAGCTGCAAGACAGTAGGCCACTACTGTGAGGTCTACCATAAGGAACGTGGGTAGTGAGGGAGCAGACTGGGTTAGGCTGGTCTGCCTGGCAGTCATCATGCGGCACCACTAGTGAGGTGGAGGCAGGTAGAGAAGAGGACTTCAAAGATGATTGGGAGGCAGGGATCAACTGGTATATACCCAGGACTGGGAAGTTCCTGTATTCAGCATTTTAATAACCTCTGAAACTTAGCAATGCCTTATTTCTGATCTATTCTTAGCCTAATCTTCCTAAAAGAAAGTTGGGAAGACTAAGAAAATGGACATGGTTCTCCGGTGTTTATATGGGAAGTCAGTAGTAAACTGGGATAAGAGTTGCAGTCAAGTATTTTTTTTTTTTAATTCATTCAACAACCTAGGTGCTATCCCAGGTGTAAGGAAACAATAGTGGAGAAGGCAGGTAAGCTCTCCTGGAGCTTTTATTCTAATGCAGGGAGACAGATGGACAAACATGGCCTACAGCACTAAGTGCAATGAAAAAAAAAAAAAAAAACAACAAAGCAGGGCAAAGGAGACAGAGTGATGGCGAGTATGTGTTCAGGTGCTGTTTCATATAGTGCGGTTAGGGGAAGGCTTCTCTGAGGAGGTGACATTTAAACCCCAAGGAAGGGCCAGGGCAAGTCCTGTAGATCCCTCAGGCTTCCCTCCAGGAAGAGCAAATGTACAGACCCTGAGGCAGGGGAACCTGCTGAGTCCAGTCCCCAGACACCAAGGAGCCCTGAATAGGCTGGAGCAGAGTAGGTGAGGGGTACAACTGTAAAAGAGGAGTGAGAGATCATGTTGGAATCTCAGGTGCAAGGAGAGATTTTGAGTTTTACTCTTTGTGAAAGGGAAACCAGCAGAGACTTTTGAGTAGAAGCCTGCCACGCCTGATGCTAATGACCGCCGGGTGAATTGACTGAAAGTGGTCTGAGCAGAAGGTGGGAGCAAGAAGGTACTGCAGCAGTCTGGGCAGGAGAGAACAGTGACTTGTTGCCAGTCTAATAGTAGTAGTATCATATACCTTTGTAAACTGATGAAGAATGAAACCAATGTCAAGTATTCACAGTATTTAATAACTAACTACTTTACATATTTATTAACTTTTCTCTGCCACAGGAAACAGGGTATTCACTTCTCATCTATTTATCAATGATTTCCTTAAGAGCACTTTATCTTAAACTGCATTTCAAAAAGCTCTTTGATCTTTGTTTAAAACCATTTTCATGTGTTTTTTCTTCTGGCAGATCTGTCATTCTAATACTGTTTTAAATAAGTTTGATCTTTCTTGGTAGTATAAGCAAAGACGAAAAGTAACTGTAGGATTCTCAACAAAGTGCCTTAAATTTAAAACAGTCAACAAATGCAGAAAAATGCAGACCTGGGTATATATGATGGTTTCCTGAAGACAGATAAGATTATATTTCTTCCTGAGCATAGGAGAGGATAAAAGATTAGACTGGAATGGCAATGATGCAAACTATGTACATTTTTTAGGGCATACCAAAGAATAAAAACTACTAACAATGATAGCCTACCATTTAATTGTTTGCCATGTTCCAGTCATTGTTTTAAGCCTTGCAATAGCTGCTATTATTTACATGTTACTGATAAGAAAATTGAAGACCAGAGATGTTAAGTAACTTGCCCAAGGCCAATACTGAAGGAGGGATTTGGATTTAGGCAGTCTGATGCCAGGTCTTCTGGATTCTTTAGGACTACAACACAAGTCTTGCTTTACTGTAGTTACTCAACTTCACAATATCTTTTAGATAATAAAAACAAAATAGTCTGTGTAGAATGCTTCTCCCAACCCTCCACTAGATCTTGTAACAGGAAGCGTTTTGTAATCTGAATCCTTTACAATAAGCATTCTTTTACACACAAGTGCATTTTTATATAATTACATTGTCATAATTCAGAAATATGGATTTATCTTTTATGTGAGAGGAAGGCAGGTGTTTTACAAAAAAGATCAATTACTAATAAAGAAAAAACTCACATGAAAATATGTTTAGAAGAAAAAATCAAAACTATTTTAATTTTAAAGTGAGAATCCCTTTATTTCTAACTGAGCCAAAAGATGCTGCTAATAGGTTATTGGAGAAGAAAAGATACAAGGGGGTAATTTTTAAATAATAATCTCTGAAGTGCTATCAACTTTAATAGTATAAAGAATTCCTGTTCATAAAAATGGTACTCTTCTGCCAGTATTAGAAAATGATAATGTGATGGTGTACCACAAAGGACTATTAAGATAAACAGGTTAAGAATACCTTTTCTACTTTATCATAAAATACCATTTTATAGGAAAGAAAAGAAAACTCTTTTAAAATACCTCTTGTATTTTCCCCCAAGTTTTTTATTAATTTTATTATGTTGTGCAATATTAGTTTCAGGTGTAGTTAAAATGCCTTTTAAAAACTACTTGTAAATTCAGACTTTTTAATAAAAGCATCGTAGCCTCTTAAATTTGAACAGGCTTTTCATAGTAAGGTAGGTTTAATAGAACAGGAATCCCAGTTGGTTTTTCCTATTTAATATTCTTCTCTCTGAGGTGTTTTTAATTACCATCTTTTATATGCTATTTATGAGATCCATATGACGTAAGGAAGAGGAGGTCTGGTTTGAGGTTTTGATCTAAGAAATTTAATCCCATACTCTGGGTGTAACTTAAATTCATATAAAATAACACAGCTATGGCTAAGCTAATAAAGGGCCTTTAGAATCCTAAGAATACATTATGTTTTATATCTGTTGTAAACTCCTAATTGGCTAGAAAAATCACAAAATAAAACGTCCATTGTAGATGCGTTATCACAATCTGTATGCGTTATTTATTAAGCGGAGGTAAAATAGAACATACTGTCCTACAGGTCTGATTTTTGTATTAATCTTCACTAAAGTAGCTTTTAACTCTTTTAGTACTGAGCAATTTCATTTTTTTAATTTTAATTTTTTAAAGATTTTATTTATTATTTGACACAGAGAGAGAGATCACAAGTAGGCAGAGAGGCAGGCAGAGAGAGAGGGGAAAGTAGGCTCCCCGCTGAGCAGAGAGCCCGATGCAGGGCTCGAACCCAGGACCCTGAGATCATGACCTGAGCCGAAGGCAGAGGTTTAACCACTGAGCCACCCAGGCGCCCCAAACAATTTCATTTTAAAAGATAGATGGAAACATCAGATTAAACACAGACTATCAAAACAGTTTGCCCTGTTGATGGGTGAGAGTGTTCAACAAGGCAACAGACTCCGTTTATGGCTGTTGATCCTGGTGCAATTGTTAATAGCCTCAAAAATGTGCTGATTTGGACAATATATTAGATACACCCTATCTGAATAAATAAAACCAAAAACCCCTGTTTATACAGTTTAAAGCCCTCATTTTCTTTTCAGTAATTCATGGGGACCATTTTCACGTATCATTTCACCATTTAAAATAAAATTGACTATTTTTTACCCAATCTGTTTCTAGTCGGTATTCATATTGTTTCTAATTATTTGGCTTAAAATGATATTACAATAAATATCCATGGAGATAAATCTTTGTATATAGCTATAGGTCATTTTCTAAAATTGGAATTTCTAGGTCAAAAAGTATGTGTATTTCTGAGTAATTTTGAACAAACTGCCACATTGCCTCCAGAAAATCTGTGCCAGTTTATACTCCCAGAAGCAGAATAAGGAAAGGCCTAATTCCGATATAAGATTTTCTAATTCTTTTTAATCTTTGAAAACTTTATACATGCAAGAAAATTGGTATCTTCTTGTTTTAATATTTTTCTGACTACCGAGTTTGAAACTTTAAAATTTAAAATATCTTGGCCATATGAGTATCTTCTCTTGTGAATTATTTGTTTATATCTTTCAGTCACTTTTTGAGTAGGGTATTTCTCTTTTTCCTATAGATTTGTAAGAGCTCTATTAATATTAACGCTTTATCATTTGCAAAAGGGTTAATTTTAGATAAATGATAATATCACCATGCTGTTTCCTGGCTCCAACATAAGATTCTTGCTGTACCCCCTCATCATTCTCTTTCTACCTTATCTCTGGTTAACATCTGGTCAGTAGGATGTTTCAGTGCTTTATATAAAAAGAACCATGCACGGATATTCTCCTTCCTGCCCCAAACACATAAATGTAACTTTTCCCTTTTGGTGATAAAAATATTTGTAATGAAACATATTATAAGCTGTGCTAAGCCTGAAGAGGCTAATTTCCAGTTTAGAATTAGAGAGACACTGATTTTTGGCTTAATTTCCTTTACTCTAGTTGGGCAGATCTAATCAACACATGATGTAAATGCTGTTAATATATTCTGTAGGGAAATGTGACTCAGAAGTCTATTACGAAAAATCAGTGAAAGATAAAAATAAGTAAAAATCTACATAGAACTGTGAGTTTTAGAAAATTGTAATAATTAACAAATTGCAGAAAAAAAAGAAATTGGAGAGCACCTACATAATTTCCAGAAAAGTAGGGAAGGAATGGGAGGAGTTTCTGGGAATGTTTGGTTTTGGCTAATGAAATGCTTATTGTCATGCAACACAAATCCAGGGATAGGCAGGTAGTCTCCAAGGTGGATAATAAATTCCCTCAACCTAAGCAGTTTTATTTAGTATTTTCTTATATAATCTGCTAGCTAAATACATTGGGAAATCTTGCAGATGCCTTTTAACTCTTATGATGTATAAAATGGCAAGTAGTGTTAATGGTGGATCAAAAATGTAGAGAAGATGGGCGCCTGGGTGGCTCTGTGGGTTAAAGCCACTACCTTTGGCTCGGGTCATGATCCCGGGGTCCTGGGATCGAGCCCCACATTGGGCTCTCTGCTCAGCGGGGAGCCTGCTTCCTTCCCCCTCTCTCTCTGCCTGCCTCTCTGTCTACTTGTGATCTCTGTCTGTCAAATAAATAAATAAAATCTTTTAAAAAAATGTAGAGAAGAAAAATTTGCATTGTAGGCAAATATAAAACAACATTTAAAGAAAAATCACTTAAATAATGCATAATAATCACCTTACATATCAGGTGATAGGCTGAGTAAGCATAGATAGAGTAGGACTCACTGCAGACAACTCCCCGTACATAACGGTCAGTTGAGCTGCTAGAGTCAGAAAGACTGGCAAATTGTGAAATACCACTAGCAAATATAGCAAGGTGATACTGAGAAAGAATCAGCCCAACCTTTCGTGATTGGTTTGCAGTTCTGGTCACTGTGCTTCGAGAAAACAGAACAAGGGTAAAGAGTTTAGCAAATTTGGAAATGGGGTGGGGAAACTTCTACATGAGGAAAAACTAGGGGAGGAAACTACAAAGAGATGCCTCCATCAAGAAGCACCTGTTCCTAAGGGCACCTGGGTGGCTCAGTTGGTTAAGTATCCACCTTCTGTTCAGGTCATGATCCCAGGGTCCTGGGATCAAGCCCCGCTCAGCAGGGACCCTACTTCTCCCTCTCCTGTTTCCCCTGCTTCTGCGCATGCGCGCTCTCTCTCTCT
The DNA here is from genome assembly GCA_004024625.1 of Mellivora capensis. Lineage (NCBI taxonomy): Eukaryota > Metazoa > Chordata > Mammalia > Carnivora > Mustelidae > Mellivora > Mellivora capensis. The sequence goes on from PISX010024498.1 coordinate 16,881, forward strand.
CTCTGTGTCAAATAAATAAAATCTTAAAAAGAAAAAGAAGCACCTTTCCTAAAACTATAAAGCTTATAATAAGAGAGACACAAACATTCATAATCATACATACACTTCTTATCAAAATAGAAATGAGGAAGTAGTCAAGATTGCCTGAAAAGTGAGGGAGCCAGAAAGTGGCAGAGATACAGCTAAATGTGATAATTGCTTTGGGATATAGGGGAACCAGCAAATGATAACTAAGAAATGAAGAGATTAAAAATATCATCAAGCAAAAAAGCAACAAAGAATTGTGTTCAAATATACAAGAAGTGATATAAAATAAAAGAAAGTGAAAAGGCACTGAAAAAAATTAACCCTGAAGAATTTTAAGACCCTGGAATAGTCTTCAGTTAAATGAAGGGAAGGACTTTGTAGCAGAAGGAAGGAGATAAAAAAGGAATTTCTTATGTCTTTGGTTTTCAGATACATGTTTCTTTCACATTTTGATATATACATATGAAACATATAGATCTTATGTCGTGTTTTCTTTCACCATAATCTATTTATAAATAGATGGTACTTTTTGTAATTGATGGTGCCTTAGAACAGAAGAATTTCAGTATTTAAATGTTACTGAATTTAAAGTAGTCTGCTAAATTAGATAGAGGCTAACAATGCTGTATAATTTCCTCTGAATTTACTGATGGTGTTGTTCTATTACCTTCAACAAAACTGTTAACCACCCCTATCCATATGTTGCTGTTCTAGATGTATGGTTCTGTTTATAGACATTAAGAAGCTAGTGAAGTTCTTAGCACAGAATAATCTAAAGATTCTGAGGAGAAACGGGTTCATACATTAGATTAAGAGGCTTTTCTAACACTGTACTAGATTAGTAGTTTCAAAGTGGATAAAATAATCCAGAAGGGAACTACTTACACTTCTGAGAGGTGGTGGCAAGAGAATCACATGTTGCCCAAATCCTATCTGTAAGGTTATGAACCTGAATATCTTCTGTGGCTTACGTTACAGCCATGTCCCGATTGTGAATCTTTTGAAGGGAAAAATGACTGTATGCTACAGGAACCTGAGCAGTGATCATCCTCATTTTTTTCAGATGTGGATCTGACTCACAGTTAAAAGAAATGCTCAAGGTTATGAACAGGTCAGCCAAGTCCCTCCCTACTTATTCCTTTTCCAACATTATTACAAATAAATACTTACAGGATTGTATTACTTACCAAGCATAGTCGGGTATATATCCACAAGAGAAACCACACTGGGTACTTGTAGGTTGGCCTTAATTCCTGGTCCCATCATCAAGAGTGGAACATGGGCACTCGCTTCATACATACTCATTTTATAAAACTGACGATGCTCCATGGCCAGCTCTCCGTGGTCTGAGGTGTATATGACAATGGTTTTCTGAAGAAGATCTAACTGGTGAAGAGCTAAAATAATTTCTCCTACAACACGAATCAAGATAAGCCTTAATTAGCTTTTAGTTTGTGTTCTATCACAGTCAGCTTATAACAACTCGACCTCGCAAGAGTGTGATTCTTAACATCTGAATGTCAGCCGGTGTTCTTAAGTAAGTTTTGCCACATTTCATGTGCCTGCTCTTCACCTGACAGACAAAACAGACGAAGGAGAAAATACAGTACTGATATTTGGAGAGGACGCTGGCTTGGTTTCTATGTTCCTATCAGAGACTGGGGAAAATTTTTTTCCCCTTCGTGACTTAAATGAAAAAAGAAAGACAACTCTAGATGTCAGTGCTGTGGTGTGTCCCAGTGAAAGGACTGGTATTACCACCAAGCCACCAGGGTGCAATGGGTGAATACTGACTAACATCAGAAAATTTGAAAAACAATTCAACATTTGTGTGGATTCAGGATTAAAGAAATTTACTTTAAATATCAAATGCATTTAAGATTGAGTATTTAGAAAATCCTTAGGACTTTTAATTCATATTATACTTGATATATTATAAATAATACACTCATTTTTTTTTGCTTTCTGCTTTATACTTTTCTATTTTTGCCCAATGAATGCTTTTTAAGAATCAGCCACCCGTTCACTCTCAAAATTCACTTTGTACAGAAGTGTGCTTCCCACACTTCACTAATATGGTTTGCTCCACTCCAAAGTATAGCAAACTATGAAAATAACTTGTTAGAAAAATTGATTTTTTTTTAAAAAACCAAGGGTTCTTCGATCTAAACTGGAAACTGCCTTTAACTCTACAAGTGAGTAGGCAAAACACTTTCTTGACACTCATCTTATGGAAGCAGGTAGGGTTTTGAGCTGAACTAGGGAAGGAAATTAGTAGGATACTGGAGCAGAAATACACATAAAAAAACTGATGTCAGTTTTAGTTAAACTCTGAAGGGCCCGGGAAGAATGATTTTGTTTTCTAATTATTACAAGTCTGGGAGAATTCACAAGATTCTGTGACTAAGCTCATCTCTCTCAGAATCTAAGCTGCCTTACAATTACCTGTCACATGTGTATCTGTCACATGTGCACCTGTGTCACATGTGTACTGATTCCTGTTTAAAGCAGGTAAAAAGTTTTGTGTCAAGCAGATAATAGCCTTCTATGGTCCTCTCTTTACGTACGAACAAACCTGCGCATTTATTAATTTATGAATAATTAAGATGGGAAAGACTTCTTATTCCATGATTAATAATACAAATTATCCAATTTTTATATGGGTCAGGATTTTTATTTTATAACTCTAAGCCTTCAGCACCCAGCAACTATTGTAAAACATTGTCTGAGGAAGTTCATATAAGTCAACAACCAGCACGATCACAGTTTGTTGGAAAAATATTATACTTTGTCTTCATTTAATTGCTTATTAAACATACCACCTACCAAGCATGGCATCTGTCTCAGCACACATAGCATAATAAAAGGCCCTAATATTTTTAATTTCTTTTTCTGTAAACTTTCCAGTGCAGTTTTTTGTATAAGAAGAGTAATAATCTATAGGGTGCATTTCTGACAGAGGTGACCACTTTGGGATTTTGATGGCATCATAAGAAACCTAAAAAGGAGAGAAAAACAAGGTAGTTAATATTCTCTCTTCCAACAAGTATGTATGGTGAACAAGACAATACTTAATTACTTAGGATTGTAGAGGTATGTAAAGAAAATAGTAAATTAAATACACAATTAGGAACAAATTGTTAATATTCCTAGTGACAACAAATGATATGTATTAATATCCATATATAGAGTCATGAAAGTTGTTTTTATAATTACACATGACAAAGAAAAATACAAGCTATATTAGACAGTATTCTAGTCCAGAAAAAGTATCCAAGCTTTTTATTGGTGTGACTAATTCAAAATTCCAGAATCAACAACCTCAGAATCTAGACTGTGTTTCCCAACAGTTTGTTAGTAAAACTGCCAGTATCTAGTGAGACAGCCAAATGTTTGTTAAGAACAAATACAACTTTTTAATACATATGAATGTTTATAGTTTTGGTGAAAACAAGACTAAACTTAAGTCCTATGCTTCTTTCAGTCATGTAACTTAAAAAAATCCAGATGTCTACTTACTATTTACTTATAAGTTATTCGATTCAGTTCATTAGGCTAGTACTCATTTTTTAAAAAGATTTATTTATTTATTTGACAGACAGAGATCACAAGTAGGCAGAGAGTCAGGCAGAGAGAGAAAGAGGGGAGCAGGTTCCCTGCTGAGCAGATGCGATCCCAGGACACAGGGATCATGACCTGAGCTGAAGGCAGAGGCTTTAACCCACTGAGCCACCCAGGCGCGCCCCTAGGCTAGTACTAATTTTTCAAGATGGAGCCAGTTACAACTTTTTCAGAAGACATGAAGTATCTACAATTTTGACATTGTTTCCTTTGAAACAGGGTTCACTAAAAAGCATTTCTGATTATAGTTTTTAAAGCAACTTAAATTCAATTTAAGTTGATGCCTTTCAAAACACAGGTGGTTCTCCTTTGCATGGCTCAGATGGGCGTGAATTTCATTAGCCACGGTTGAGTTAAATAACACCAGTCCCCCAACAACACAAATTTTAATTACCAAAACATATTAACTGTGAGTTACTGCATAAAGTACAAACTTTCACAAATACTGCTAGCTCTTTAGTCTAAAAACCCTTGTATATTACAGGTGTGTGTCCCAATCAGTGACTAATCATGTTATTTTTTTCAAAGTCTATCAGTGATTGGTTCCTGTAAATCAGTTTTTCAGTATGGATACGTATAGTCAAGCCGTGTAGTTGGGCTGCCTCCTTGTCTCCCAGTGAGAACTCCATGTGGCATTTTACAAAAATGGATAATCAAAAGAGGGGATTGATAAAGATCAATGTACAGTAAAGAAATAAAAAAAGTGGTAACACTGTACATGAAATCTGAATCAAACATTAACTAGAGTCATAGAAAAAGGAGCCAACCTGGGCATGTTGACACTGCCACCATTTTTTTTTTAAGATTTTATTTATTTATTGGACAGACAGATCACAAGTATGCATAGAGGCAGGCAGAGAGAGAGGAGGAAGCAGGCTCCCCGCTGAGCAGAGAGCCTGATCAGGGCTCGATTCCAGGACCCTGGGATCATGACCTGAGCCGAGGCAGAGGCTTTAACGCACTGAGCCACCCAGGTGTCCCTACACTGCCACCATTTGATACATTCTAGATATGCAGCCAGAGGAACTTAATGTAGATAACCTCATTGATAAAAATAGGAAGTTTGGTGCAACATAGAAGGATGAACATATTCTAGAGAAAGTGACACTGGCAAAAATCCATAGGTTAAAAGAATTCTCAGAAATACATTATGACATTGGAAGTGCAAAGGGTAAAATGTTGGAAGGTGATCCACATTTAGAAAGGGATAGGACAGTCTGCCAAGACTTAGAGAAGATGCTTGCTCCATTATCTTGTTATACAGTAAGAAGATAAGCACTGCCCAAATTCTTGATTTTTTTTAAAAAAACCCAAAACACTTTAATCCTCAGTATTCCTAGTGTTTTCAGTTACAGTGCATTCAACGTTGGTTTTCCTGGTTTTTCATTTCCCTGCACATTTATAACTCAAAATAAGAGGTTTAATGTTTTGACAAATGTTTTTAAGAGTCCTAGAAAAATGGTCATTTTCTCAATTGATTGTTGAGATCTCTTTGTGCAGAGTCAACTTGCATGGTCGCTTTTACTAACCTGCACTCTGCCAAGTGAAGACTGCCGGCGTTCTTAAGAGAATGCCTTTTAGTTTCTTTTCTTTTTTCTTTCTTTCTTTCTTTCTTTTTTTTTTTTTAAGATTTTATTGAGAGCTCACAAGCTGAGGGCACAGGGCAGAGGGAGAGAGAGAGAGAGAAATCCTGAGCAGACTCTGCACTGAGCGAAGAGCCTGACCCGGGGTCAATCCCAGGACCTTGGGAACATAACCTGAGCTGAAGCCAAGGGTTGGACACTCAACCAACTGAGCCATCCAGGCGCCCCAGTTTCTTTTTTTATAGACACATTATATACAAATGAGTTCAACTCAGAAGTAGATTACTGAGGCTTTTTTTTTCTTTTTGGGATCCTGTCTTTACTGCTTCTTTTTTTTTAAATGTTTTATTATGTTATGTTAGTCACCATACAGTACATCATTAGTTTTTGATGTAATGTTCCGTAATTCATTGTTTGCTCCATGCAATCTGTGCCCTTCTTCATACCCATCAGATTACTGATTTTTAATACTTATTTTATCTCTGTAAAATTGCCCCTTTGTTTTTTTGTCAACCAGTTATTGGACATATTTGATTTACTAAGCTACAGAATTTTCAAATTTGTCTTTAAAAGTGATCAAAGAAGCAGTGGCCAAGTACCAATAACATACAGTTTATAATGTTAACTTGTACTTTTGAGCACAGAATAATGTACTTACCTTTTTAAGCCAATAAAGAGATGTGTGAAATGTTGAAGATCCAAAATTTTCTCCTGAAGATGGGGAAGGATATGGATGTGGTAAATTTAATCCCAAGTAGAGAACAAACGGTTGAGTGTAATTATTTGCTTCCTTTCTTAACCAATTTACTGCTCTGTCTGTATTCTTCCAGTCCCCTTCCATTACTCTTACTTTAGTCTTTTTAGGGATAAGATTAACCATAGGTCTGCCTTCTTGTCTGAGTAAGAAAGCAACATCTCTTGTCCATGCTTCAACACGGTTGCTGAGGAGGCAAAAAGACAGGTGTATCATAAGGTACTAAAAAAGATAAGAAAAAAAAAACTGACTAAGCATAAATATAAGAAAGCAATATGGAAAACAGTTTTTAGACTCAGTCATGTAAATATTCAGGTTCACTACACTAGATCTCATTAAGAGAGTTACTGAAACTTGCAAACACAAAATCCAGGAAAAAAATGATGAGAATCAAATATTCATCTATGTGTTCTTTAAAACTAAGATAGATTATTTAGAAGGGTTACTTCTTCTTATAACAACACATTTAATAATATAAAAAATAGTTCAAGTTCCTGGTATTTCTTCTAAATTTTCTACCAATTTGTCTTTTTTTCTGTCAGAAGGAAGAGGTGTTTTTTTTAATTCCAGTATAGTTAATATAAAATGTTATATTTGTTTCAGGTGTACAATAGAGTGATTTAACAATTCCACATATTACTCAGTGCTTATCAAGATAAGTGTACTCTTAATTGTCTCACTCAACCCCCCATCCCCTCCTCTCTGACAATCATCAGTTTATTCTCTATAGTTAAGATTCTGTTTTTTGGTTTGTCTCTCCCCCCTGCCTTTTTTTCTTAAATTATACATTTGAGTGAAATCATATGCCTTTGTCTTTCTCTGACTGGCTTATTTTGCTCTCTAGCTCCATCCATGTTGTTACAAATGGCAAGACTTTGTTCCTTTTTATGGCTGAATAATATTCGTGTGTGTGTGTGTGTGTGTGTGTGACATCTCCTTTATCCATTCATCTACCGATGGACACTTAGGTTGCTTCCATAATTTCACTATTACATATATTGCTGTAATAAGCAAATGGGTGCATGTATCCCTTTGAATTAGTATTTTTGTATTTTTTGGGTAAATCCCCAGTAGTTTGATTACTGGATTGTAGAGTAGTTTTAACTTCTAGAGGAACCTCCATACTGTCTTCCACAGTGGCTGCACCAGCTTGCATTCCTATCAACAGTGCACCAGGGCACCTGTTTCTCCACATTTTCACCAATGCTTGTTTCTTTTGATTTTAACCATTCTGGCAGGTTTGAGGTGATAGCTCATTGTGGTTTTGGTTTGCATTTTCCTGATGATGAGTGATAGTGAGCATCTTTTCATATATCTGTTGGCATTGGGATGTCTTCTTTGGAGAAATATCTGTTCATGTCTTCCGCCCATTCTTAATTGGATTATTTGGGTTTTGGTCTTATAGATTTTGTACACTAACTTTTTATTGGATATGTCATTTGCAAATGTCTTCTCCCATTCAGTAGGTTAGTTTTGTTGGTTGTTACCTTTGCTGTGCAGAAGCTTTTTACTTTGATGCAGTCCCAATAGTTTATTTTTGCTCTTGTTTCTCTTGTCTCAGATGTATCTAGAAAGACGTTCTTATGGTCAATGTTAGAGATACAACTGCCTCAGCTCTCTTCTAGGATTTTTATGGTCTCAGTCTCACATTTAGGTCTTTAATCCATTTTGGGTTTATTTTTGATTTTTGTGTATGGTGTACGAAAGTGAACCGGTTCATTCTTTTGTAGGTAGCTGTCCAGTTTTCCCAACGCCATTTGCTGAAGAGACTTTTTCCCATTGCATATTCTTGCCTCCTCTGTTGAAGGTTAATTGACCATATTATTGTGGGTTTATTTCTGGGCTCTCTATTCTGTTCTATTAATCTTTGTATCTATTTTTATGCCAGTATCATGTTGTTTTGATTATTATAGTTTTATATATAGTTTTGTATTATAGTTTTTTGATTATTATAGTTTTTTATACTATTGTATAGTTTTTGTTATAACTTGAAATCTGGAATTGTTATACCTCCAGTTTTGTTTCTCTTTTTCAAGATTGCTTTGGCTGTTCAGGGTCTTTTATAGTTCCATGCAAATTTTTGGTATTATGAAAAATGCTGTTAGTATTTTGATAGGGATTTCATTAAATCTGTAGATTGCTTTGGGTACTATAGATGTTTAACAATGTATGTTCTTCTAATCCATGAGCATCGAATGTCCTTCCATTTATTTGTGTTGTCTTTGATTTCTTTCATCAGTGTTTTATAGTTTTCAGAGTACAGGTCTTTCACCTCTTTGGTTAGGTTTATTCCTAAATATTTTATTATTTTTGGTGCAATTGTAAATGGGATTGTTTTCTTCATTTCTCTTCCTGCTGTTTCATTATTAGTGTATAGAAATGCAATGGATTTTGTATCCTGTGACTTTACTGAATTCATTTATCAGTGCTAGTAGCTTTTCAGTGGAGTCTTTAGGATTTTCTATATATAGTATCATGTCATCTGCAGAGTGAAAGTTTTACTTCTTCCTTACCAATTTGGATGCCTTTTATTCCTTTTTCTTATCTGATTGTTGTGGCTAGAACGTCCAGTACTATGTTTTAAATAACAGTGGTGAGAGTGGACATTCCTGCCTGTTATTTGACCATAGAGGGAAAAGCTCTCAATTTTTCACCAATGAGTATGATGTTCACTGTGGGTTTTTCATATAAGGCATTTATTATGTTGAGGTACATTGAGGGTTTCTTTTTTTCCCATTTTGAATGGACGTCGTACTTTGTCAAATGCTTTTTTCTGCATCTATTGAAATGATATGATTTTATCCTTTCTCTTATTGATGTACTGTATCACACTGATTGATCTGTTTATACTGAACCACCCTTGCATCCCAGGAATAAATCTCATTTGATCACGGTGAATGATTTTTCTTAATGTATTGTTGGATTTGGTTTGCTAATATTTTCTTGAGGATTATTGCATCTATGTTCATCACAGATATTGGCCTGTAGTTCTTTTTTTGTTGTTGTATCTTTATGTGGTTTTGGTATCAGGAAAATGCTGGCTTCATAGAATGAACTTGGAAATTTTCCTTCCTCTTCTATTTTTTTTTTAAAAGTTTGAGAATAGATATTGACTTTCCTTTAAATATTTGGTAGAATTCACCTGTGAAGCTGTCTGGTCCTGGACTCATGTTTTTTGGTAGTTTTTTGATTATTTATTCAATTTCATTGTTGGCGATTGGTCTGTTCAAATTTTCTATTTCTTCCTGTTTCAGTTTTGGTAGGTTATATGTTTCTAATTTACTCATTTCTTCTAGGTTGTCCAGTTTGTTGGCATATAAATTTTCCTAATATTGTCTTACAATCCTTTGCATTTCTGCGGTGTTGGTTGTTATTTCTCATCTTTTTTTTTTCTGATTTTGTTTTGAGTCCTCTCTCTCTCGATGAGTTTATCAATTTTATTGATATTTCCAAAGAACCAGCTCCTGGTATCATTAATCTGTTGTTTTTTTTAGTTTCTGTATCATTTATTTCTGCTCTAATATTTATTAGTTGCTTCCTTCTGCTTGTTTGGGGTTTTGTTTGTTCTTCTTTCCCTAGCTCCTTTAGGTGTAAGGTCTAGGTGTTTATTTGAGATTTTTCTTGCTTCTTGAGGTAGGCCTGTATTGCTAAAAACTTCTTAGAACTGCTTCCTGAATCACAAAGATTTTGGAATGTTGTGTTTTTCATTCTCATTTGTCTCCATGTATTTTTTGATGTCTTCTTTAATTTCTTCATTGACCCATTCATTGTTTAGTAGCATGTTATTTAACCTCCATGAATTTGTGCTCTTTCCAGACTTTTTCTTGTGGTTGCTTTCTAGTTTCATTGCATTATGGTCAGAAAAGATACATGGTATAACTTGTATCTTTTTGAAACTGTCAAGATTTATTTTTTGATTTAATATGTGATCTCTTCCGGTGAATGTTCCTTGTACACTTGAAAAGTATGTGTATTCTGATGTTTTTGGATGGGATGTTCTGAATATATGTATTAAATCCATCTGGTCCAGGGTCATCCAAAGCCACTGTTTCCTTGTTCCCTAAATTATCCGTTTAGATGATCAGTCCACTGATATAAATGGAGTGTGAAAGTCTGTTATTACTGTATTGCTATTGATTAGTTCCTTTATATTTGCTATTAACTCTTCCATATGTGAGTGCTCCTATGTTGGGTGCATAAATATTTACAATTATTATATCTTCTTGTTGGATTGTCCTCTTAATGATTATATAGTATCCTTTTGTGTCTCTTGTTACAGTCTTTGTTTTAAAGTCAGTTTTGTCTGATATAAATATTGCTACCTTGGCTTTCTTTTGACACCCATTTGCATGACAAATGTTTCTCCATCCCCTCACTTTCCAACTGCATGTCTTTTTTTTTTTTTAAGATTTATTTATTTGAGAGAGAAAGAGTGAGTGGGAGAACACAAGCAGGAGGAAAGACAGAGGGAGGGGAAGAAGTAGGCTTCCTGCTGAGCAAGGAGCCCAATACAGGGCTCCATCCCAGGGCCCTGGGATCATGACCTGAGCTGAAAGCAGACACTTAACTGTCTTAGCTACCCATCCCTGCATGTGTCTTTAGGTCTGAAGTGTGTCTCTTGTAAGCAGCATTTGGGTGGCTCTTGTTATTTTATCTACTCCATCACCCACTGTCTATTGATTGGAGCAAAACTTTTGATTAGAGCAAAACTTTTGATTTTTAAAAAAATTTTTTAAATTTTTTCATAAACATATTTTTATCCCCAGGGGTACATGTCTGTGAATCGCCAGGTTTACACACTTCACAGCACTAACCATAGCACATACCCTCCCCAATGTCCATTACCCCATCCCCCTTTCCCGACCCCCTCCCCCCAGCAACCCTCAGTTTGTTTTGTGAGATTAAGAGTCACTTATGGTTTGTCTCCCTCCCAATCCCATCTT